>JABSTR010003756.1:0-31867 GCA_013339765.2 Haemaphysalis longicornis | reverse complement strand
ATAATGCTTGCGCATACAAGTGCGGGAAGCAAGGAGCACTACAAGCGTTGTAATGCAATAGAGAAGACACTGAGATAGACAATTAAAGCGACTCGTTTAAATTCGAGTGGTACTACGCCGAGAAGTCCTAGAGTAATTGACACAACTTGCTCTGAGCCAGCCTGAGGTGAAATCAAGAGATAACTGTGACATAACAAGGCTTTAGACCCATTTTTTTCGAAGCACCACGTCCCCTTACACAACCCCCGTGCACATATTAACAGTACAATAGTTTCGCGTTACCTGTGGAAATGAGAGGAAAATGGTGCAGTAAAACGCCAGGTGTACGGGAGTTGCTGTTGCAACCTGCAGCTGCTGTTGCACATCGTTTCTGTAGGTACCGACGAAAGCGCTCCGCTCCAACCGTTGGCAGCATCGTCTCGTAGTTCACCGTGCCCGCCGGGCACGGTACTACACGTGTTCACCGACGATACAACGCACCTCGCAACTCCACGCACAGCAAAATTAAGTGCACACCAATTAGCAAGGAAAAACGAATGCAAATGCGCACCACCAAAACACGCGAGGGCGTTTCCTAGCAGACGAACTTTAGGAGCGCCTTTCCGATCACTACAAGGACTGCATCACAGAGCAATGACATGTGCCATTCTTCAGAGGGCGCTACAAAAAAAGGTTTTTGAGAATGAACAGCATTTTCATAAATTATTTATGCACTGTGCCTAAATAAATGTGATTCAGAAATAAATACAGTTCGTTAAAAAGAAATGTTGTTCTATTGTTGAACAAAACTTGGTTTTTTGTTACTAGTGTTTGTTCCCTCCTCACCTAGTCACGCTTCAATCGCCACTCCCATAAGCCCCCATGCTGATGTCGCTGGCAATAGGTTCTGAACCGCTTTTTGCCCGAACCTTCGCTACCATTTATATTTACCTTGGCCGCGCTGCGTTGAAAGCACAGAGGTTGTTTACATCCGGGCAGCCAGTCGTGCCGCCGGGGCAAGTTGAGTCGCTGCAGTCGGGTGCGTTGGCGCGCTGGCACGAGAATTTAAATCGTCTATGTATGCGCAAGCAAGCGAACCAGATGAACATTGCAATTGTTTGCAACGGTGAGAACTGCCTCTTCGTTAGCAGCAGAGTTTGACAACACCTATCGCCAAAATAAACAGATTGAGACAACACGGCCGCGCTCTCTGACTGTGATCGCGCTGGTTGAAGCATCTATACGGGTATACGTACGGTATTGGTTTTGTAGCGGCGTGCAACCGTCGCGTCCTGCTCACTCGTTCTAATTAGCATTAGGCCACGGTTGAAGTGGTGGTGCACGGAGACAACAGAAGACTAACATGGCGACCGCCCGCTTGAGATGATTACCTCAGATAGGGCGTTTATTGTGGACGTGGTAGTATACAAGGAACGGAACGCCATCTCACAAATTGTGTTAAGTAGTTCTAAATCCTCCCTTTTGCTACCCGGATGGGCAAAGGTACTACCATGGAGGTTCGTCCACTTCTTTAGATCATGCCTAGGGAGTACATTTTTTGCTATAGGTACTTTTCAGGGCACATTACTTGATTAAAACTCCATTTCCGGCTAGAACGTTACGGCCAAAAAATAGTGAACTCACTACGCGACACCATCCGTGCAGTGGTGAGGGAGGAGCTGCGGAAACTTTTCCCGACGACGACGCCACACCCTCAAGTCGCTTCCCTGACTGACATGATCCGGGAAGAAATACAGCAGGCTTTGGGAACTTCTATGCCGTCCGAAGCACCCCGCGAGCCAGAGGCTATGACCTACTCCGCGGCTGTTCGTCGACCCCGCCCTTTTCCAACACGTCGTCAAGAGGCCCCGCCCTACCGCCGCCCACTGTCGCCCGCCCGACCCCCTGTAGTACGAAACCAGACGCCGAGGAAGACTGACGTATGGCGAACACCGGATAATCGTCCTCTGTGCTACCACTGCAGAGAGGCCGACCACATCTACCGTCGCTGCCCATACAAGAGACTCGGACTTCGTGGTTTCTCTGTCGACGCACCACGCCCCCAACCCGGCCAGCGCCCATCTGACATTGAAGAATACCTGTCCAACACCAGCCGTGGACCAGCCCGTTTCAACCGTTCGCCGTCGCCCTACCCAGCACCTTCACCAGCACCTCTACCCAGCACCTCCACCTCCACGCAGTTGTTTTGGAAAAGAAACACGTTTATTGGAGCGAACTTGTGCTCCCCTAACAACACAAAAGAATACAGAGGCGGCGAAGCAGCCGTCAACAAAGTGACGTGCGAACGTCGCAGAATCGAATACCCCGGCGTCTGCTCTGCAGGCTTTTAAATCATTTCTTTAACTCACAATGTCACCCGGCGTTGGCGCGCCTCGGAGTCCGCAACAGCCGTTCCAGGTGCGCCCTCTCCCCCACTCCTCCTCGCCTGCTCTCCGCTGCTCCTCGCGTGTTCTCTGCGTGCTCGGATCGCGTTCAGCAACAGGTGGGGCGCGCATGCGTCGTAGTTTGGCGGGGGAGCAACAACAGTTGTGGCGTGTCGTGACGTAGTCGTGACGTGGTCGTGGCGCGGTTGTGCCGTGATGGGGCGGTTCTCGGCGTTCGCTCTCGCTGTCAATTTCTTTCGAACCAGATAAAATCGGGTATGTGCGGGGCTCCAATCCAGTCATCGCCTGCGCTCTCTTCAGATGCTGTCGTCGGAGTCAGCGTTGTACGGGATGGAATCAAGACCTTGAAAACAATAACAACCAACAGCAACAACTGCAACAACATTAACGTAACCCAAACTACTTAACGCCGTGCGCCCCCCGAAAATGCTCAGCATTTGACCTTGCCCCTCGCGAGGGGGATATTTATCTTTCGGCGCGCGTGGTTCTCGAACCGTCGATTCGCATCGAGAACATTGTAGATCCAAGAAGATTATTCCGGGGCTGTTCACGTTAGATCGGAATGCTCTCCCTATCAGAATAGATAACACATGCGGCACAGAAAGAAAGAATGGAACATGCGCTTCCCTTGGCACAGAGATAACACAGACCGGCGCAGCCGGGCGGTAAAAGCAAAACACAAATAAACAAACCCAATGCGGCAATATCTCACGTCTCACGTTCACGTCTCACGTTCGCGGCAATATCTCACGTTCGCGGCAATATCTCACGTCTAGAAATTACTTTTCTTAGACGGAAAAACGTTCCGAGATGTGTGGTCGTGCTGCTGACCACTGTGCTTGCTTACCCAGCGCAAAAAAGTGCTTCCTGCTGCTTAGTTTTGCGCTGTATGGTAAAAGTTTAAGTTGATTTTATTTCCTTTAGTGCCTATATTGACTTGGCTGACTCTTTTCCCGCCTGAAAGTGGCCTTAGATTTTCCTACTAGCGTACCAGTCAGCGATGCTTCGCATGTGCACGTGTGCAGCGCATGTGTGGAGCAACCCGGACTCGGAACTTGATACAGTGTACAAACTAACAAAGTAAAGAAAGGCAAATTCTTCCATTCGCAAACGTGTTGTGGCTTAGTTTCAACTGAGCGAGCGAATTGCGACGAGCCGTCGGCGGCCGGCGGACTAAACGCTGGGTCGACTGAGTCTGTCGGAAGGTTGGCGAGCCGTGCAGTAGCTCAGCCAATTGCCAGCTCATCTCCTCCTGACGTCACATGAAAACGCCACAGAATATGAACGAGGGTGCATAGAGGAGGACAGCATTTTCGAATTGATTTTTCTACTAAATAAATTTGCGTAAAGGCTCTCAGAGTGGTGAAAACATGGCCTATGGACTCTTATGAAAGATGGCCTATGGACTACAATTTGCGCTATTAATCCCGCAATGTTTACAGATCACTTCAGTGTCCCTTTAACCTGTTTATACGTAAGTTTGAAGAGGCAATTATAAAATGAATTTGAAGGCGAAAGCGACAAGTGCCCCTTTCAGCAATAGACTGTCGCTGTCGTGTTGCAGTTACTGCTCGGTCGAGAAAATGGCCGCCGTTTTTAAAAACAGGTATCCACAGTAGCAAGTAAATTTTCCACCACTGCGCTATTTTCACACGTTGCCAGCGGTGGGGAGAAATGTTGTAGTCATTTCTGTTGCTTTCTTTGTAACCGTACCCACTTGGACGTGGGCCAGGAATCTGGAGATTTTAGGGGAAAATGTGCCCGCTTCAGGAAGTTTGCGATACTCTGAATCAGAAGCCTAAAAGTTTTAACACAGTGCGACAAGACGTCAGTAGCACGGGTGCACACATGAGGTGCACAGAACACTTGTTTCAGGGAGGCTGGGATGTGCGCCACTGGGGTTGTTTACGTGTTTCGTGCCGCAATGCGAAAAAAATGGAGGTGAGCAAAGAGACGCAAACGACGTACGTCAGAAAAGAAGCCGTCTGAAGGATTTCACACTAACCAACAAAGAAACGAACGAGAACAAACAGAAGCAAATACAAATAGACAGAAGGAAGTTGTTTTTTAGGTATTGCAAGGCTTTCATATCCAAAGCAAGTAGGCAGATTTCAGCACCCCGAAGAATTCTTTCATGTGTTTTCTATCGATTTTGTGCACTGTCGTCTATCAGCTGATTTTGTGCCCTACTTTAGAGGAGTTCACAAAGGTATATATGTACCAATTATTATGCTGAGCGGACTATTCCTGTCAATTTGAACCACGTACAATAAATTTGATGAATTTATTGTTTGCGGGGATTGATCATGTTGGAGGGAATTCCAGAGCCATTTAGTTAGGCAGCACGTGATTACGTTGAACAAAAATCATGAATATTTCCTGTTTTTCAGATGACACATTTAAGTCGTCCACCCATCGAAGATCAGTGCTATCCCAAATATGGCTGTTTCAACTTATCTGAGGGGACGCGACTTTCCATTGGGGGTCCCCAGCCACCTGACGACATTAATGTGACTTTCTACTTTTTCGACAATGCCTCCAGTGACAGCATAGAAAAGCTGTTGAACGAACATAAGAAGAACGAAAGCATACCGGAAATGACATGGACACTTGAAAATTGGACGCTGAGCGCTATGAACGGGACCCTTAACATGAACAAGCCCTTGGCAGTAGTGACCCACGGCCTCACAGGCAACAAGCGCACACCATGGATGCAACCACTTGTTGAAGCGATTCTTCAAAACGTAAGCAAATTTAAGTTACTGTTATAATATATTGTGAACGAAATCTTTCATTAACGTTCTGCAGAACGCATAATCTAAAATCGCGTCTTTCTGCGTTTGATTTTATTTAATGTAATTGAAGGATTCTTCTAGGTAACACCTAGCGTTACGCACGGCCAATATGGTCAGTTGAAATATATGGCTATTTTGTGATTTAGATATGGTTTTGGGTCGTAGCGGAAACATTTATTTTGTTTATTTTTGAAAAGGCGTTTTGAAGGTTGCTTGTGTAAAATACAAAAGAAAAAACAGTAAATGTAATGTTTTCATTTCGGGAAATGTATTATATTCTAAATGAAAAAAAAAAATCTTGAAACACTTATTTGTTATTTCCTGTAATTTGCTGACACCGGTGAATATGACTTTCCAAATATTCAGGTAAAACCAGTTCATCAGGAGTAATATATTCTAATGGACGCAATGTAGAACCTCAAGAAATACCCGAACCAGAGAGTAAAAGCACAGCACAGCAAATCAAAGCAATGTAAAAAAGCAAAGTAAAAAGACAGTATACAGTAGTTAGGGGAGACTTAATGCTAAAGTAGGCACGAAGCACGCTGGTGACAAGGCAGTTGGGAACTATAGTCTGGGCTGTAGAAATACAAGGGGGTCCTACTGGTCGAGTTCGCAGAACGGAATAATCTACGCATCCTGAATACCTTCTTCTACAAACGGCAGAGCCGGAAATGGACGTGGAGGAACTCTAATGCTGAGCATAAAAATGAAATAGACTTCATATTATGCGGTAACCCTGGCGTCGCGCAGGATGTGGAAGTGCTCGAAAGGGTAAGGTGTAGTGACCACCGTATGGTAAGAGCTCGAATTAGGCTAGATTTGAGGAGGGACCGCAACAAGCTAGTACGAAAGAAGCCGATTAATGAGCTAACCGTAAGGCGCAGAGTTGAAGAATTCAGGATCGCGCTGCAGAACTGATATTCGGCTCCTATCGAGGAAGCAGAGCTTCCGACAGAGGAAGCCAGCGAGAACCTTACACGCATTATTACGGAGTGTGCTGTAGAAGTCGGGGGCACGATGGCTAGAAAGGATGCTGGTAACCTTTCCCACGAGGCGAATGATTTAATTAGGAAACGGCAGACCATGACAATCTGCACCCCAGCTGACCGAAAAGAACTAGCGGAGCTTTCGAAGTCAATCAATGAGCGTAAGGCAGCTGACATACAGAAGTATAATATAGAGAGGATCGAATATGCTTTAAAGAACGGAGGCAACCTGAAAGCAGTGAACAGGTGTATAGGCTTGGGGAAAAATCAGATGTATGCACTTAAAGAGAAGCAAGGCAACGTCATGACAAGTAGAGATAAAATAGTGAGAGTAGACGAGGAGCTCTATAGAGATCTGTACAGTAGCTGGGACATCCTGGATAATACCGAACGAGAAAGTAGCTCAGAGGAGATAGACATCTCCCCAGTCCAGTAACGACAGAAGAAGTAAGGAAGGCTTTGAAAGAAATGAAAGGGAGAAAAGCACCTGGCGAAGATCAGATAACAGCAGACCTCTTAAAGGATGGCGGGCAAATTGTACTAGTGAAACTGGCAAACCTATACACGCAATGCCTAATGACCGTCAGTGTACCGGAATCTTGGAAGAACGCGAACATTATCGTAATCGTTAAGACAGGTGACATGGAGGACTAGAGAAATTACAGGCAGATCAGCTTACGGTCATTCGTCTACAAGGTACTTAGCGATGTAATCGCTAACAGAACCTCTGTCACCTTATATTTCTGTCAACCTTAAGAACAAGCAGGGTTTCGTAAAAGCTGTTCAACTATGGACCATATACACACGATCAATGAGGTGATAGAGGAGTGCGCGGAGTATACTGAACCCCTATATATAGCCTTCATAGATTATGAGAAAGCATTTGACTTGGTTGAAACCTCAGCAGTCTTTCAGAAATTACGGAAGCAGGGTGTAGACGAGCATTATGGAAGAATACTAGAGGATGTTTACAATGGGTCTACAGTTACCATAATCCTTTATAAGGAGAGAAGTAAAATACTTATAAGGAAGGTGGTCAGACAAAGAGACACAATCTCTCCAATGTTATTCACAGCATATTTAAAAGAAGTATACAGAACATTGGACTGGTTACAGGTGGAAGTAATGGTTAAGGGGTAATACCTCAGCAATCTCAGATTTGCTGATGACGTTGCCTTGCTAAGTAACTCGGGGAAGAATTGCAAAGCATGCTTACCGCACTGGCCAAAAAGAGTAGAACCGGGGGCATGAAAATTAATACGCAGAAAACTAAAGTAATGATCAATAACATCGGGAGAGCACAGCGGTTTGGGATAGATGGCCAGACAGGGAAAGTGGTAAGCGAATATATGTACTTAGGTCAAGTTGTGACCCCGGATCCCAACCATAAGGCAGAGTTAATAAGTAGGATATGCATGGGGTGGAATGCATTCGGCAGGCTCAAATAATGAATTGAAGCCTAGCATTGTCCCCGAAGAAGAAAGTGTATGATAGCTACATCTTAACTGTACTCACCGGGTGGGGATGTCTTCTACTTCGCAGTGTTTAAAGTTATATGGATAGCCTTAATCAAATGACACCCCAACTCCCCTTTGACAGATTGCCAACAACCCCCAAAATCCCAACGAGTTCACTATGTGAGCACGTTTTTTGCTACACAGGATGTATGTAATAGTACGAATGTGGATTGACGCGACCAGAGGTGGGAGAGGAGAGGGTATGGACTTTCTCCGAAAATTTTCCAGCAGCGGGTAAGCGAGACCTGCTCCTTGAGGCAAAACTCCTCCATACACGTCCCCCCCCCTCCCCCCGCAGCCCCCAAAGATAAATTCTGGCTACAGCCTGCGTATAAGGGTATTTGAACCTGAAGAAAATGGGTGTGTGCACCTCCTGCTACATTGATCATGCCTATACCGCACCATATAAGGGGTTAGCACGTTAAAAAAATTGGCTCCAATCCACGCTGTGAAGGTGATTGGAAACCAAAGCTTTAAACGACACCCAGAACAATTGCACATGCGACGTAACTTGAATTCACGCACGTGGCTCTAAACGAGTGAAATGAGAGATTCCGCCAGCCGTTACTTGGAATTCGCGGAGGCGGCGTCTCGAACGCAGCACATCGACCACGGCCGGGCAAAAGCGGCGGACGCCGCCGCCGTAACAGGGCCGTGCGTCGGCAGAAAGAAAACGGAGAGGAGCATCCCTCGAAGGGAGAGACAGCGGAACCTATCGATCCTGATGTGCTAGCTTTGTGCTACACCACCGCGCTACACAAGCGTAGACAATGAAACAATTAGGTATGTGAGCTTCGTGATTCCCATTCATACCGATTTAAACTAATTCGCTTAGTAAGTTTTAGAATTGCGAGAAAGATGAGGGAACTTTTATAATCGCAATTTATCACGACCAGTTGCTCCTTCGGCTTTTGGTAATACCTCTTAAAACACAACCGAATTCGTATTCATCAATTTAAAAAACGGAGTCCCATTCGTGGCAAGCAGTGCGCAAAAGGTAGCGTTTTTCTAGCGGCCAGATGGCTGAATGTGTTCTCTACATTTTCTTTTCCCGCGCGCCAAACGAATCCTTAACGTATCTTTGCCGTTCTACCATTTAATTCCGTCTGGTCTGGGTTAACCAGGGGTGCTGTCGAACAAGTTAAACAAGCCGTGCGAAGGAAGCGCGCAGTGGACGCGAAGCTTCACCAAAACAGGCCCAAAAGAACCGTCGCTAAAGCAGACGACAAAGCCGTACCGCCGACGGACCCACTGGTGAGCAGGCACCTGCGCGCGGGGAACGCTGGGTACATTCGCCGCGTCATCTACTCTGTGCTCCGCGAGTGAAACCCTTCCTTAGCCCCCCCCCCCGCCTCCTGCGTCGCCTCCACCGTGTTGGGAGTTTATTGTCCCGCACGCCGCGAAAGAACCATGGCCAGGCACAGGTAGAAAGCTTCGCTTGAAAACGTTGCGGTTTTGTCAATACCTAAGCTTTTATGGCATGCTGATACAGGGTAAACGTTCACGCACAGAGCGAAAATTGGCTACCTCGTGCGGCACCATACAAGATACTGTTTAGGACTACTTGCCCAAACTAAACGCTGAAGTTTGTTAGACCCCGTAGTATAGAATTTGATAAAACAGCAATCCTTGAGACGTGTGAATAAGGACTAAGCGATTAGGAATAAGCGTTGTGTCGTGCACAGCAGCATCACAATGGTAGCATATGAATTATTTTATGTAAAGTTCCTTTTGTTATTTGGCTGAAAGTAAAGCGCTGTACGATACAGAATTCAACACCTCCCATTCGCAATTCGACAATATGAGCTGGAGTTGTGGATATATCTAAGTTTTAGATTGCGTCGTCCCACTAGAATGGAGAATGTTTGAGGATATGCAAGATTGCCTTGCTTTTAGATTCAGAAGGGAAAGTAAAAGCTCTGTTTGAACAAGAAAGCACATTTTTCCCTAGCTATGGTCGGGGAAATCTGAAGCAATAATTTTTGGAACAAGTGTACTCATATTTGAAGCCACAAACACGCTACCGAGCTGTGGCTGCAGCATGCTAACAATGCAAACGTAAGTCGTTAGCTCGCATGGAAGTGGTTAAAAAGGCATGGCCAAACCCAATTTTTTTTGCGTTATACCTAAGTGGATATGCGACTCGGAGGATCAAGAACATTTATCAAAAACTAACACATATTTTTGCCTTACAGCTTAACTGCACCGTTTTGGTTGTAGACTGGGAGAATGGAGCGAATGGAACATGGGCTGACGCCGCAGTAAACACACCCATGGTCGGCGTTATGATCTCACTGTTTCTTCAGAAGGTTATCAACCAAACGAATTGCACTATTGACCCAAAAAACGTCACGCTTGTCGGATTTAGTATGGGTGGTCAAGTGATGGGTTTTGTGGGACGGCATTTCAATAAAACTACGAATACATCCATTGGGCGAATCGCAGGTATGCCAAATCACTTTTCTAATTTTTCAGACATGCTTAGTTTTTAAAAGAAAAGTTGCAGAAGTTTTATGTTTGTGTGGCGGTGTGGGCGTGAGAAAGTGCAGCGGCGGAGGGTACATGGGGGACAGAATGGTGTGTTGCAAACTGTAGATGTGTCAGTGTGAAGCAAGAGCATGGCCATGTGGCGCCTTCTAATGTATGGCAGACAGAGGTTGCAATGGTGACGAGGATGCGCAAGATTCGAAAAGTCATTCGCGTGTTTCTGATCATCAATAAACGCCATGTACTCAGTATAGTGGTATCTAGGTGACATTTTAGGTTATTTCTGCAAATAATCCCCGCCCATAATTAGTTTTGTTTAGCGCAGATTTCGGATCGCTTGTATACTAGCGACAAATGTTGGCAACGACCTCAGTTCTGATGAGAGAGGCGCTTTAGTGTGGTCGCTAAAGTTCCACTACGTCTGGAGACCGTGTCGGCACTGCACCGTGCGAAAACCGGCAGGTGGAGAACGAACTTCACTGCGTAAGCGCTGGCCCTGCTGTAATCCCTTTCGTCTCCCTCTTCGTCGTAGTATTAGATGCGACGCATCTAATTCACTCGTCTTCTCCCTGCATCCATCCGGCGTTGTTGTCGGCGTTGTCGGCGTCCACCCCTCCCCCATTCTCCTCGCCGCGCCAGCTGCGCTCTCCGCCGCTCACCCCCTCTCCTCTCCGATAGCGAACACTCTCTCGCCAGGGGCATTGGATTGGCTTGGCTTGGCTTGGCTTGGCTTGGCTTGGATTAGATTGGATTGGATTGGATTGGAACTCTGCGATGCTTCGCATCCCCTCAGGGTTCCCCTCGGGAAGATGGTGTAGTTTTTTAATGTAGGAGAGCCTTGCGAGACGCCTTCCCCTTTCCCCATCCCAGTTTTTACTGCGCCCAATTACAGCTTCAGGAGGGTGCCTGCTCCTGGTGGTCGCGGCGTAGTTGCTGCTGGCGCTGACCATTTACCGGAGAGATGAGATGCTCACAAATTCTTAGTGGTTAACCAGTTTATCTACTCTTGTTTTTTTTAAGGGGGCTTAATGAAAACCGGTGTGGGCTGAGGAATAATTTGAAATTGTCAGATTGTTACATATTTATATAGGCTAGTTTTTAGAACGGGCTATAACACACTAACAGTCTTCCGTTTTGCTGGCCGTTGACCAGTGATACGCTTTGCAAACTGCAGGACAGGCGGTACCAGAAATAATCTCACGTAGATTGTGCTCGAAAACAGTAAATAAATGTTGTACTGGCCACCTTCTTTCAAGTCATAAAGAATTATACTTTTCATTATTTGCGGTTTTCTGTGAACAATTAAAAGCACTTTGAGCTCGAGGAAAATTCCTACGTTTGCGAATATTTCGGCAGCCTGAACCTGTACTGCAAAATAACACCAACATACACGAAAACAATTCTCCAGTTAGTTCCAGGAAAAAAATAAAAGAACAAGGAAAATAAATATGCAGAAAGCATGAAGGCAAAAAAACACACACACGAAACAATGGGCTGTTCGCCAAGATTGTAATTCCATTGTTAAATACAAACGGAAACAGTTCATCCGATCCACTGATACGGGGCTTTGCGTTAAACACAAACCAAGCATAAGGTCGCATTCCTCGTGTTGGTTCATTGCGCTATACAAAGTCATGAATATAACCGGCACCAACTAGCTCAACCAACCACTCTACCAATTCATTGTACCAAAGGCCTGTAACGCCTCCACTAGCGCCCCCTATCGGGCCGCTCCCTGCCGCGCTGCTGCTCTCAAGCCCCCGCTGTCGCATATCTCCCCCCCCCCCCCCCCCCCCGATTCACGAGAGTTCCCTTTATGCGACACCAGGTGCATTTGCGCATGTGGTATGGTCAATGGTGTAACGCGCACGTCGCAGCAATGCTTTAATCACACGCTCATGGGTCCGCAAGTTATTGCATTATTTTCCATGCGGTATGCGCAAGGTGAACCTGTCTACACAATAAAAATATTATGCATAGGAATGCTATAAACACAGTGCACAACTTCCAGCAAACGAAGTTTCTGAATTCGCACGTACATAGCTATGCATTTTTGTCTCTCCTTTACGCCTCTCTGGTCACCCAGTCAAGTGTAAAAATAGGGAAATAAAAACTGCCAAGTCTGCTTTAAAAATGCGAAAAATACACGGGAATATGTTGAGTCAAATTAAAGGTTTCCGAAAAACGCTTTCTGTTACCTTTTTTAGTACAGCATTTTTTGACATCCTAATTGAAATTTTCCTCAGGTCTTGACCCCGCTGGATATCTGTTTGCAAACAAAAGCTATTGCTTGTCAAAGGACGACGCAGACTACGTTGACGTTATCCACACAAATGGCGGAAGTCTAGCCCTGTTTAAAATTGGCCTTTACGCTCCTGTCGGAGATGTTGACTTTTACCCGAACGGAGGAATAACGCAAGCCGGATGCCAGGATACTCCCAGCGTGACGGACTTCATGAGTGAGATTATTTTACACTTATACAAAATTGCAGAAAATCGTCTTTCCCATCTCTTGTAAGGTACAAAAGAATTCTACTTGCTTGTGTGACGTCTAGAAGAGAAGGGATTACAATTTTTTTTTTGAAAAATACGAAAATGCTAGATGTTTTGCTCGAAGTTTTGTTTTGGTGACCTCCCCATTTGGAACGATTTTCAGGAAAAAAATTATTTATTTTTTTATTTATTTGTATATACTGCCAGTCGATAAGAATTATCACAGAGGGGCAAAACAGTCAAATATATACATCTGTTTATCGAACAAAACAAAATAAAGTCAACAGCTTTGCAGATCACACTTGCATTGCTTTAGCCCGTGAATGCAGAATGACAATAGCAGGTGAACGACCGCCTTTGTCATATGGTAGCAGTGTTCAACAACAAAAAATTCGTAAGAACGTGTAAAAACTCGTCAAATATGAAAAAGTGTAAAAAATCTGGCAACGGTAAGCTCCGGAAGTAGTTCAAAACAGACGCTCCCTACTTGTTCTTGTTTTGTTTATGCGTATGTTGCATATTTTATTTGTTAAATACAAAAAAATTAGTCAACTTATTCAAAAGAGTTTCGGGCATTCTAAAGTGCACAATGCCGACGGGCTGCCTGAAGATTGTGGATCCACAATTTTCGATTGAAATTTTTTGTATCTTTTACGGTGTTTGTATGATTTGAATTAACGGCATTTGCGAATAATATATAAAGGAGAAATTTTCACAAACGGCCCGATGGGATCACACTGGAAGGGAAATTAGAAGTGCTGAAATAGCCAATGTAACACATTGCGGGCAATAAGATAGTAATTCTGCGCATTGTATGGCTACGCGAGAGCCATTCAGATAGTTAGGGGAGGGTTTACAGACTGGTTCAATGGTCTCAAACCTCTCAGAAGACCGCCCTGGAGGTAATGGTAGTCTAGAAAATTATTCCATTCCTGCTCGGGGAGAATAATTGATTGATTGATTGTGGGTTTACGCGCCGACGCAACGCAGGCGATGAGGCGCGCCGTAGTGGAGGCTCCGGATTAATTTGACCACCTGGGGATCTTTATCGTGCGCCGAAATCTCGTACACACGGGCGTTTTTGCTTTTCGCCTGCATCAGAAAAGCGGCCGCCGCGGCCGGGAATCGAACCCGCGACCTCGTGCTCAGCAGCGCAACGCCTTAGCCACTGAGCCACCGCGGCGGGTCGGGGAGAATAAAATCAGAATATATGTATTGGGGGTGAGCGCGACCACGGGCGGCGCTGCGAAGCGTGCCTCCGTAAGGTCCATGCCTCCGTGACGTCGGCTTAGGGATTCATGCACTTGTCGTCTGCTTCACTCGGTCTCGCACTCGCTGCCGTTTTTTTGCTCTTGGTTGACGTGTCATGCTTGTCCGCACCAGATTTAGCATGTGCGTAACTTCTTATCGTAAGAATAGACTTAAAGTCGTATACACTAGATCGAGTACAGTTTTTGATACCGTTCCGCAAAAACCATGGCTGGCGTAGCACCATTCTTTGCGAAGCCGATCCTGTGCGGAGCGCGAAGAATTGGAGTTAGGCGTGAGCTTCTGTATTGAGCAATCTTTCGAAAAAAAGGAACAACCAGCTGCTAGCAAATGACAACAGCGAAAATACAAGGCCAAAACAAATTCCAGGCCTTCGGGTCTGTCGGCTTTGGCAGGAGACATTACGACTCCCGGTTACCATACGTAACGTAAAACAGTTTTTTCAACCTTTCCTAACTCGCGAAAATATTGTATCTCATCACTTTACGTTATCGTGGCATGAAAGTATGCCGACATGCGCAATGGGCTGCAAAAACTGCAGCTTCATTTCAAAATAACCCACTGTGTGCATAGGCGCGTGCTGGTTTTATACCGGGCTTTAAACACTATGGAGGTTTATTGAGCAAAACGAGTCACGTCTATGGTAAAGATACTGTAATACTATGTTTGTTCAGACCTAGAGGAATATTTCAATAGATTTCCCACAGCCATATCTTCCCAATAGTCCGATATGCGTCATTGGAAAACTGTACTGAAAAGGAGGTGGAAGAGAAGGGGGAGGAGGACGGAGGAGGAGGAGCAGGGGGAGGAGGAGAAGAAAGAGGAGATAACTTTATTTAACAGTAAAACAGCTGATCTATAGGGCGGGACCTCAGTCCAGGACAAGAGAGTAAGAGTAATTTTTTGTGAATTTATATAACGCAATCAATTAGGATTTGTTCTTAATGCCTGGAAGGGTTGCAAAACAATGAAGAGCTGCTTGGAAATATTCATCGGTTCCGATTCTTATAATATATGTGCGCATACTATTTATTGCGTTCGTAAGCGAAAATATCAAGACTTCAGCACCGTAATCATGTAATAACTGTTCGGTTTGAGAGTCAGTTTGTTATGATAACGACGGTTAGGATAGAAATACGGAGCACAAAACCCACCTTCGGGTACCCTGGACAATGATGTCTGAAACGCAAGTTCGGTGGCGTAGCACAAATCTTCTTTTTGTATTTGCATGTGAATAAACAACGCGAGCTGCGGATATGAACCTTCTTGCACGCAGCTACAACGAAAACCAATTTCTGAAGAAGGGAATGCCATACAGCCTGAAGAAAATATCCACACGATCTTTGTGAGCCTCCCAAACATCCCCCGAACCTCCTAATAAGACGTTTGTGATGGTGCAGAAAATAATGCGTTGGCCACAGAAAAAAAAACAACAGTCAATTGATACACGTCAACAACAACCAAAGAAAAAAATTGGCCGCGTATCTGCTCCTTTCGTTGCAAATGCCGTCAAAAGACGATAGTCTTTATCGGCTTTTGCGAAGTAAATGCCTCCCTTCGCTTTCCCGCTCACCTCTCATGTTGTCCCTCTTGCGTCGCGCTCCTCCCAAGGTAAAGACACCAAATGTTTTCTTAAATCATTCTAAATTTCCCGCGTTCCACTGCTCCAAACCGGGCGTCTCGATGCGAACGCTGCCGTACGGCGAAGACGCGCGTTAATCGATGCGCCCTACTTCAACGTTATAGAACCGCGTTTCCCTTCTCCACGTGCGTTGCAAGCAGAACGTGGAAACTATCTAGTGAAGGTTGCGTAACTATTGCCGTTTGATTTCTGAAAATGGCGCCAGAAGCATAGTGGCGCGGGCGACAGCAGGCCTACGGTGGAGTGAGATTCTTTTTCTGCAGTTGATCAAGTATTTAATTTCGCAAAAGTCAAGCATGTTTGAATTTTTATAAAGGAACGCTGCAAATATCACTTCTGCATTGATTTGTTGTCGCATATTTGCGTAATGTCTTGTTCTTCTTTGACAATGTTGAGAAGTATAAACATTACACCGGACATAGACGGGTAGGTTTAGCTGTGACTATATAAGACTATTACGCAGGCATTTCTTTGCTTTGGCCGGGTGGCTGAATCGAGTCACAGACAGACAGACGGACAGACATACAGACACACAGACATACAGACAGACCAAAATTTCTGGGTTTAAGGAGCCCAAGAAAGACTATCGTCTTTAATAAAAACAGCCGCTTTATTTCCGGCTGTGGGATGCCTGTGTAGGGTCGCGCTGCTTGGTACGTAGCATTAGACTTGAGTCTTCATAAAAGCATGTCACAAATACTGTAGGGAAGCCTACGCATTTTGAATACTTATCGAGGGGCTCTGAGAGCAAAATCTCGCGAATAAGCTAGAAAGGACAAATTGCACACGACCTTCTGACCGGTGCTCTGAAGAAAGCTGTTCCCTCTCTCCTCGTGTGTTCCAGACTTGTGGAGTACACAGCTTTAAATTATTCAGAGGTGTCAGAAGCTGGAAAAAATGACTGAATTACTATAAATTCGCTTTTTAATGCAGTAAAGCATCAAAACGGGAGATTTCTAGCACAGGCACTGCTGCCCCTCACAAGCGGAGTGTAGCAGACGACAGCGGCGCGAGTCCCTAAGCCGACGTCAAAGCCAGGGGGCGCCACTCAAACATCTCACCATCAATGGATAACAACCACAGCGACTAACAGACTTTAGTAGAATTTATGGCTTAGACGCAAACGCGCGCGCGTGTGAACGCATGCACGCACGCACGCACATACATACATGTACATACACACGTATAAACACGCACGCAAGTATGCACGCGCACGCGCGCACACAAACACATGCATACGCATATGCACACGCACACGCACGCACACGCACGCACAGACACACAAATACATGCGCACAAAGACGCGCAGGCGTGCGCGTGTGTGTGTATGCGTGCACGTGCGCGCGTGCGTGCGAGCCACAAGCTTACATAAACATCCGTGTTCTCCGTAGCTGTTGTAAGCACCACGTTTTTATGCACATTTCAGTCTCTGTTAGTAGGAAGGAATATATTTGGAAAAGTACTAATACCCCCCGGGGACACTGAAAAACTATCTGTGGAACCATAGTACTAGTACGAGAACTTATCAACCCTCTCCTGCGAATAGGTTACGTTACATAACGATCTGCACAACTCTGGCGTAGCCACGCATCATGCAAATGAATAGCACTATCATGTTTTTCCCTTCCAATCACCCTTCCTGTATTATTCAAAGACTCGGGTAAATTCTCTTTTTTGGTTTTCCGCGCAAATTATGTCGGTTCACTTGGTATAAATTATTCGACAGATAGCTTCTTTTCGTATTAGCGCAGTTTTTCCCTTTACTGAACACTGCTTGCTCGCCGTGCTTCCAATACCGTTGTATGCTGACAGCCGCTATGATAATGTCCACTAATCACGAGACTGCACAATCATAAACAATTTTGACGTTCCAAATTTTTCATTGTAATAAACTCCATTATAATCAGCAAAATGCAGAAGGTACATAAAAGAGGACAAAGGTATGCACCACGAAACACTAAAAAAACAAACGTTGCGCAGCTGCCCCCTGCATGATGCTGTCACGTAGCCAAGGACAACGCAGTTCTATTGAAGGTACAAAAATTACAGGAACGAGCTTGTGCTCCCCTAGGAGCAAAAAAACTTAGCTGCGGCTCCGCACGGCTCACCTTGGATATTAAAAGCAAAAGCTTCGCTTAGTCTGCTTCAATCTTGGTTTCGCTTGGTTAACCTTTGGTGTAGCTGTTTTGCCGACAACGGCTCAAAGGCGTTCGGTCCCGTGCAGCGCTCACACGAGAAGGCACGCCTCGCTCTCATTCACGGCGTACGCGCCGTTCCTCTTCGCTGGGCGCAAGGCGAGTTCTGTAGCCCGAGACGACTCAGCGGCGCATGCGTGGGAAACTGCGGGGGTGGTCGGCTTGCTAGCAGCTGATTCGCCTCATACGAGGCGGCCGCAGCCGCTCGCTGAGCAGAACGACTGAAAACGGGGCCTTGCGCCCAGCACCGAAAGCTGGCCTGGTGAGTCCCGTGATGCGCTTCAAGGGGTGTGTCCCCGATGGCGTGTCAGCGACCGAAAGGTGAGCTTTCGCATCAGCGGCGAAACCGCTCGACGAGAGTAGTAAAACTTTGCGTTAAAAACAAACATGCGGCGAAGCAGCAGTCAACAAAACGACGTGCTCAGACAAGTATCGACGAATCGAATGCCATGGAGTTTGCCTTGCGAGCCCTTATCTTTCGGAGTTGCTCTTTCGAGAACCATTGAATGAGATCTCGCACATTGGCAATCAAAGACAGACTCTATTTCAGTGACGACAGGTGATAGACTTTTTAAAAGATCATATAAGATAGCTTGCGGAGCTTACAAAATAAAGAGACGGAAATGCGCGTTTCAATTTTAACTTAGACAAGACAGCAGGATCTTTCAGACGCTGGCATTAAATTATACAAATAAACAAACCAGAGAGTGTAGTTTGGGGCATTACACCACTCTAAGAGCGGATCGACTCTATGATAAAAAATAACATGGTTGTTCGAACATGAAAAGTTCGTCATTTTGCGTATTAGGACTTGGGGAAAACCACGCGGACGACGTCGGGCCGCGCGGGCAGTCGTGCTATGCACGAGTCACCGTCGGAGACAACCTCGTAGATGAGTTCGTCGACACGTCACTGAACTCTGTATGGTACGAAATACCATCACAAGCTTCTCACTGAGTCCGCGTCGTCGAATTAAGGTCCGAAAACTTACGTTCCTCGTTCCCACCTCTGAGCTTTTCAGCCTTCAGCCTTATTTCCGACGTATGAAAGGCCTCAATTACCCACTCTAACCTTTCAAGGTGTTCGTCGGATGTCCGGGAAAATACCCAGACGTTGTCGAGCTAGACGAGGCAGGTGTGCCACTTCAGGCCAGCTAGCCCAATATCCATGACTCTTTGAAACATCGCTGGTGATGTGCACATCCCAAGCGGCATCACTTTGAACTCGCATGGGCCATCCGGCGTTATACATGCAGTCTTCTCTCAGTCTCTCTTGCCATGGACGTGGGTTCCATTCCTGGCAGCAGCGCCAGCTTTTCTGATGGAGGCGAAAAGCCAGAAACGCCCGTGTGTTCCAGATTTCGGTGCACGTTAAAGGTCCCCATGTGGAAACCTCACAATCAATCAATCAATAAAAAATCAATCAATCAATCAATCAATCAATCAATCAATCAATCAATCAATCAATCAATCAATCAATCAATCAATCAATCAATCAATCAATCAATCAATCAATCAATCAATCAATCAAAAATAACATTCCTCTATTTCTTTAATGATGTAAAAAGATAAAAGATTGCCCGAAGATGGCTTCCCCGCATGGCTCACAGTCTCCCCCAAAAACGCCCTCAGATCGACTCCATAATGACCAATGACGAGTATAGTGGTCATTACCGATGACGACCCTACTCGTCATCGATCATTTTGGTACAAAATCTTATCCCATATCGCGTGTTGCGCCTCGTCACCGACGTCACATATGAAATTACGCCGCAGCCGTCCTCCTCTGCCCAGACCCACACGGACCTTCTTCACGTGTCCCGGCTTAAGACTTACCATACCAAAATATGTCACTAGACGCCCTGACGGCGTCTTCCCACCGAGTGGGCGAGGGGTGCGTTACGGAACTGTTGAGTGAAGACGATAAGGACAGCTACGGCTATGTGCTCTCTCGGTGGAATTGTTCAGCATTGTTATTTGTTATTCTAGTCAATACATTGCATTCCCGTGTTTCTGCCTCATAACAATATATATATATATATATATATATATAATATATATATATAATATCAATCTAAATATATATATATATATATATATAGATATATATATATATATATATATATATATATATATATATATATATATAATATATATATATATATATATGAGACGCTCGAGTCAGGCCCGGGGGTTAAAAAGAAGGTCCCCTTCACCCCGAGTAGTCCGAGTGGCGCTGGCTACCACCCCCAAGCGCAGGAAAACAAAAACACCTGAACCTAAATACCCCAGAAAGTGGAGGCTAAAGTAGCCCCGCCGGTAGCGTAGCGGTATTCTGGAGGTCGTGGGTTCGGATCCCACCTGGCGGGCATTTTTTCTCCACTTTCGTTATTTTCAAAAATTTTCAAAATTCTTTATCTTGAGCTACTACATCCTCCCCTTTGCTTTCCGACTTTCTGATGTGTTTTGACTGCCAATTCTGATTTTCTGTCTTATTTTTCAAGAGCCCCTCATTTCCTATTCTGATTCGCTACATATATATATATATATATATATATATATATATATATATATATATATAGATATATATATAATATATATATATACAGGGTGTCCCAGCTATCATGCACCAAGATTTAAAAAAAGAGAAATTGCGTAACTCGAAGAAAACCTAGTGCATAATGTTTGCAGTACTGTGAAGAAGCGGAGAGTAATTTTTTTGTTAATGAGACCTAATTAATTAATTGTAATTAATTATCTAACTCGAGAAATACTGTCCTAATCACTAAAGTGTCAATGAGGCACTTGTAGGTAACCACGAGGGGCATCTAACTGCGCTATTTTCAGCGACGAACTAATTGCGTACTCATTTATTTTGACTGATAAAGGAAACCCGCGAAATATGGAAAATACCACGTGACGACGCTTACGCGCGCATCGTAAAGCAGCGTCCCCAAACAAAGCTGATTGAAAGCAACTGCTTCGCGTGTTACCCGCCCGAAGAGACAGCGCATCACCTTGATAATAGCATGCATGGAAGGAGCAGCAGCAGCAAGATTCGCGGGACGTGTGTGCAGATAAGGAACAAACTCGGGTCGCGATTCTTCTTTCTTTCTTTTGTCTATTTCATTCTGGCTAACTCAGAGGCAGCCTGTTTGAGGGCGTTGCTTACGGTGCGCGCGGAGGCGCCGTCACGTGGTATTTTTCATATTCGCGGGTTTCCTTTATCAGTCAGAATAAATGAGTACGCAATTAGTTCATCGCTGAAAATACCGCAGTTAGATGCCCCTCGTGGTTACCTACAAGTGCCTCATTGACACTTTAGTGATTAGGACAGTATTTCTCGAGTTAGATAATTAATTACAATTAGTTAATGAAGTCTCATTAAAGAAAAAAATACTGTCCGCTTCTTCACAGTACTGCAAACATTATGCACCTGCTTTTTTTCGAGTTATGCCTTTACTCTTTTTTTAAATCTTGGTGCATGATAGCTGGGACACCTGTATATATATATATATATAACAGCTTACGTTTCGCACTCAGTTCCTCCGTCTTCTTAATCTACAGTGTTCTAGTTTGTTTACTTCATGCTGAATTTCCGGAAACTGCTGCTCATGTTGTGCTTGCCTTTGGTAGGTTGCCTTTTAACCTGTCTACACAATCCTCCTTTTGCTCTTTAAAGGCATGAATTTATTTCACATGGTTATTTTAAATTTCTGCTTCCTGGCTCGGACTCATTCTCTGCTGGGATTTTTACTTTTCGCAAGATTCCTTCTTTCTCGTTTGAGATTCATCCTTACTTTGCACCTAGCCACCCTACGATTTTGAAGTGAGTACCAGGGGTAAAGGCGATCACAAAGGGAAAGGAGACATACACGAACGGCGCTGGATGATACGGATGGCGTGTTCACCACTGGTTTTTACTTAAAAACTTCAGAAGCCGTGAGCCCACTGAAGCAGTTTTAAAGAAAAGCCCGAGTGTCCTCACCGATGAGTTGCACCTCAGCAGGAAAGCCAACTTTCTTTGAAGATAATGATGAATGATCGTGGGTTAAGTGAAAAAAAAGAAACGTTTTCAGTGACCTGAGTCAAACCTGGCTACCTCGCGTTATGAAGGCGGCGTCTATCCATGTGCTGCATTTCGTCATGGTGGAAGCGAACGCCAAGTAGCAGGTAGCGATTCTTTCCGTACACCTCAAAGTCAAACGTTAGGCTTTTGGCCTGCACACCCAAGAGTTGCTTTGGGTACCTAGACAAGTAGTGCGTACATCCAGAGTAGCACATACTCGCGGTGTGAGATTGGCCAACCACAGAATCGATCACCAGATACCTTCGCGTCCAACCATCGTCTTCGTTACACTGGGGAGAGTGCATCATTGTTTTACCGAAGTCATCCTATGATCAGTGCTTCTAATATTGCCTAGCATCTCTACCCCCCATATAATACCTGGATTGTCTGCTAAAATGGAGGTATTTGACATTTTGTCCAGCGCCTTAGAGTTTTCCATGTCTGTTTCCTGTTCTTCCGTTTGTAGAAGAACTTGTTCATCAACCTCATGTTATTTTTTTTCAGCGAATCCCACCGGTGTATCTCCTCGACTGCTGCGATTGTCTTATCCAAGGTTTCCCCTGACCTTTCTCTTATTTGCTTCCTACCAACATTCGCGTCAAATCGTCTTAACAGGATTGTAAACTGCGTTGTTCCAGTCTTCACTGCTGATTCGACGTCCTCGTAAAAACTGTTTACGGCTTCGTCATCGTAGCTAGGTCTTCGCGCATAGGCTTCTACTACCTTTAATCTGTGTCGCTTGTTTAGCTTTATCCCAACGACTGAGAATTTTTCGGTACTGCTGAAGAATTCGTCTCCGTTCCTTGTCGTTTCTCCGTGGAATAAGTATAAAATGTGGTCCATATTTCATTGATAACAGACTATTGCCACAAAAAAAAAAGCTGTGTGAAGCCTTCTCCGAGTATTGTAACTTCACTTAACTCCGCAATATCCTACTCTGTGTCCGAGAGCTCCTCCAGCTGAGCTTCCCTCGCTAAACGGAATTCGCGCGTTGAATGTTGCCAGGTCTTTTGTGTAAGAGAAGTTATCACCTCCATAAAGCCACTTACCTTTGCACTGCTAGTGGGAGTCATGTGACCACATGCACGTAGGTTGGGTCTGAATGTGAGGACAGTGGCTGCGTTTCTCTTAAAAAACGCTAAAACCGCTGCGCGGATGCTTCTCTCGTCATTCTAATTTCATCTACAATTTCTTTCAGACACATTTACATGCAGCCACTACCGGGCACCGGATCTATTTATTGAATCTCTGAACCGTACTACAAACTGCTCGTTTGTGTCCTATGGCTGTCCAAACTGGGAGTCGTATGTGAACAAGAGTTGCTTTGATAGCTACAACATCTCAAATATTGGCGAAATGGGTTATTATAGCAAAAAAGCCACAGGCCGTGGTCAGCAGTACTTGTACACCAATGACAGCTCGCCTTATTGTCTCGGAAACACCACGGACCCTCCTGGTAAGTAATCTAAGGAATATATAAATACTATTTTGTGGGCGTTAGCACTTCTTTTTCTGCGCTTAGCATTTCGCATGATTGTTATGCCTGGCGCGTATGCAGTTCATCCCATCGCCAGCGGTTCTTCCTTAAGAATGTGTATTTGGGGCCGCGATTTGCGAACTAAAGCCGCGTCGAATATACTACATTTTAATAAGACAAAAAATTATGTTGTCCAAGGAGCGTGTTTTCTCTACGGTAAACGTTCTCATTAGGTTTTAAAGTACTTTGTTGTTATTTTATTTTTGTGAGAAACATCTAGAACTGCAGTTACAAATCGCAATGTTCTATTCGTAATATGGCACTGCAGGGATTGAGGCTGCATTTTAATTTGTCATTGGTTAAATTATAATGCAGGTACATATGTTTGCAGAAAAAAATCCGAACCTTTTGCTTTATCATTGCGCTATTACGTGGGCCGAATACTTGTAAACCATGCTTTCGTGGAATAATTTGAAAAAAAAAACGTGGTGAATGAACACGCAGTTATTTTTAAAGCGTTTGCGCGGAAAACCTCACTAAAAACATGCGGGTGAATGGACGGTGGAACTGAATTTTTTGTTTCAATTTCAGGAACGAATAAAACTCAGCTGCAGCAGTGATTCATCCACACCTCTCAAAAGCTCGTCTGCATAACCAACTGTAAAATATATGCAGCAAGTGACCCGGCATAGGCAATATAGACAAGAACGCTGCCGGGCTTTTTAATTTGGGGGGAAATGTCTCTCACGACTGGTAAGGATTGTATACAAGGAAATCTGTAGAAAATGCCAGAAAAGTGTCATAAAATATCAAGTTTCTTGCCTTTTCGAAATACATGAGAAATAAAATGGTGAATTGGAACTTACTATGCGCAAAGTTTTACTCTACAGATTAACAAAGCGACAACGAACAATGTAAAACATAAAACTTCATAAAAAATCATTGAATGGGGCACGGAAATTACGTCTAAAAATATGATACGTAACAGAGCTTCTTCATAATAGTGGAAAATATTTGAACATAACTGCTGTATTGACCGTTGATGTGCTCGAAGAGCCAAATTTACTCAGTAAGAGAGAGCGGCTGGTCTAATGTTATAAAGAAACCTAACCTGTACAAGAAAGGCTGAGGGCCCACCACTTTTTTAAATAGTCCGCACGAAGTGCAGGCTTAATAAGCTTTGACAAAAGAGTTGTAACTTATTGACTAGTTGTCACCCTGTGCTTGACTCACCGGGGCCACTTTTGCAGGGTCCGGCACGCACAAAAGTCTCGCTTCATACGCGAAGCCGCGTAGACAAGTAACTGTAAAGGGTATATAGTTGTGTGATTTTCTCTTTACAGTCTGATTAGCTGGCTTCCAAGTCCGTCAGAGATGACAGGTGGTTTTTGGCAAATAAGCAACCTATTATTTTATGGCGGCTTTTATTATCCGGTCATTTCGGTATTGGTTATAATCCCAAAGTCATAAGTGCCCCATTCTGTGAAATATCGTCGTGCTTGTAATTGCCCGGTCAAGCAAACGACCACCGCTGCAAACGTTGGTCATGTTCTTAAAACAATAAAAAAAATTGAGTTAATAAAAACACCGCGCTATCAGACGGTATCGAAACCCAGTTCTCCACAGTACCAGCCGTGTTTGCTAACTGTACTATCTCCGCACCTTGCCAGCAGTAAAACAAAAATTGTTTCCTTTTTTGTGGCACATACCGACTGGGGGATAGGCCAGGAATCGGTAGATTTATGGGCTCTTTTTGTAAAAAAAACAGTTTGTTATTTAGGAAATTTTTATACGTGTCAATGCTGCGAATATTATCTGAATCCATATCCAAAAAGGCTTGTCATGGATCCATACAAAAAATTTGCATTTTTGTCTCCATCCAAGCACGGAACTGTGCGAAAACACTACGCACATTTTAGTGGGCACAGTCTCAGCCGCTATAAAACAATACAATGTACAACAATGCAAACTAAAACGCCGATGCGAAACAACACAGACATAAATAAACTCGGAACTATAAAAAGAGTCAAGAATCAATACATATTGTGTAAACAAAACAAAACGAGATTCAACTAGAACTACACGTGAGACATTACGTAGGTGTTTTTTCACTGTTCGTTTTGTGTCAGCCAATATTTTTTGAAAGGTTATTCTATAAGTAAGGAGAAGAGAAGCCTGCAGACGTAATTTGCGCCAAAAGGTAAACAAACGTAACCGAAGAAAGAGGCGAAAATACGATGCAGCAGTTCAGGAGTAGCAACCGGTATCTCCACTTTTTTGCTCTGGAACATGTAAGAAGTAAGTGAAATATTTAAGCCTCTACTTAATAAAATATCATAAGCGACGCTTTTAAGCCCTATGGTAAGCGACGACACGCAATCTACTAAACTATAGTTGTAAGTTCGCCCTTTCAAGGGATTGATTTTTCCTCTTAAAAGCACTCAACCAGAGCTATTGTGCCTGAATCACTTGTGCAACTTGCGTTCCTTCGTAGCCATGCACTCTTAGAGAACCATTTTACTGCTGCACATTCGTGTGTCCAATGTCTTGGAAACACTACCTGTAGGCCAGAATCGACACCACAATGCAAACTGAAGCATTTATAGAACTCCGTTGCAAAACAACTGGGCTGACGGGAAAGGTGCTTTTTACAGCCAACCTGCTAGCCCATCGTTGGTCGGCAAACTTTGTGTCGTAAACAAAAACTCAGACAGGACCCAGCAGTTCTCGCCTGAAACGCCGAGCGCATGCGTCAAACTAATCAGGCATGCAGCATAAAGCTCAGAATTCGCTTCAACAAAGAAAACCACAGAACAAGCATCAATCCGCATGATGTGTGATAAGGCTCTGAGAACAATGGGAACACCCTCCCACGCGTTCCCGGTGAAGATTAGGTGGCAGCTGCTATCGAAATGACTGTTTCACGTCATTCGAAGCCCTCGTGTGAAGTGGAAACCGCATAAACTCATTTGGTTCATTCTAAGACTGCCGTGGGTAGACCACGGAAATTAAAAACACCAGACGACCGCGTGAAAATAAAACATACCCCCCACAGCATGTATGCTGTTTCATACAGCATCTGCACATTCACTTTCGCAGGGCGAGGCGGCGGGCAATTTTTTAAAGCGAAGCTTCTTTGGTTTCACCGATGGCGATTGCGTAACCCAAAGGCACTGCAGGAAAGCTAATTTTAAAATGTGAGGGCACATGATGATGAGGATAAAAGAGGAAGAACTGCTTTCCGTGGTAAGAATCGAACCTGCGTACGTCGCCTTGTAAAGTCGATGTCTATCCGGTTGCGCCATCATCGCCTTATTCTTTATTCCATGGTAATCACACGAATTATTTGTGCTTAGAATACGCACTCTAAGCACTATAAAAACGTTCACAGTTTAATAAGTGGAACAAGTAAAAACTCATAATTAAAAGTATGGAAAGCCCATACACACATCAAGGAGGTAGATCCATTGTAGTGGCTCACTTTGGGTAGCATAGACGCTTCGTACCCACGCACACTGCTCCCGATATAGCGACGTCGTTGAATGAGGAGGATGCGCCTACCCTACGATCCTTCGGCAGGCACTTCCGCAAATTGCAGCGCCCCGTAAGTAGAAAGAGATCCTATGCAAATAGATCATAAGGCAGGGTGCTCCCCCGGCAGCGACGGAAGGCGAAAGTGTGAGGTGGACGCAGGAGACATACTCAGCCGTGGTGACGCGCTGGGAGATGACATCGTATCAGCGCCTGCCGTCCTCATCCTCATGCTTTAGCCAGAGTTCTGCCGTTTTCTTTCTTTCTGGTGTGCCTCGTCCCTTCACGCAGCTACGCAGACAATGTCCTCGCCTTCGCCAGCACCACCGCAGCCGCCAAGCGCCTGTATTGGGCGCCAAAGTGCTGCGCTCTAAAACTTGGCGGTAGATACTTGGGCTCAGGTGGAATTTTAAGTGCGGAGCTTTTTATGGGCTCGCCTTGTCGTCTTAGCTTGCTAACGGTCGATGCCACTGCCGGAATCAGGCGGCGCAGCGTGATAACGGACCCAAGTAGAGCCTCCTGTACTGGGGTCAGGGAGTCATGCTGAGGCTTCGAAAAACCACGCGGTTTAAATAGTCATAACCATTCGAACCCCGTGAACCGCTGACGCTTGTCATACACTTCCCCCACCCCCACCACTGTTTAGCGCAAAGGTACATTTCGGGAAAAATTTGTGCATATAACCGGCATCCCCCAGGTTCATTTAGTGAGAAACTCTCGTTGGGTTGGTTTCTACCATAGTAAGCGAAAAAATTAGCAGTGGCTTAGCTCGGCTATGCCAGGATATACTTAGCGTGAGCTGAGATTCAGGTGGTTATTCTTAGGTTTCCTGGTTGTGTAGGATTAGCTGATTATCATGCTAACTGCTGCTAAAACGATTTCCAATCAAATCCAATCCAGTCTAGTCCAGTCCAGTCCAGTCCAGTCCAGTTACTGCTGCACGGATGGCTGCACGGATGGCTGCAAGTTCAGTAGCCGTCGAGCTCGTCACATGGGCGACACGGAATCGAATCTTGGTTGATTCTGATGGTATAACCACCGCACCTGCCGAACTCGAGGACGTCACAGAACCGTCTGTGTATACATGCTTCCGGTCATGGTGTTGTTCGTACAGTAACTGCATGGAAAACTGTCTGAGAGCCAGTGGGGGCAAGTCGGCCTTTTTTCCAATGCCCGGAACATGCAGACGAATGTCCGGTGTTGCCAGGCACCACAACGGGGAGGACGGTGTGACTGCAGGCGTGTAGTCTGACGGTACCTCAGCCCTGTGCGCTGCGACAATGGCTGCAAAGGAAGAGCGTGGTCGACTCTGAGGAAGCTGCGCAAGGTGGTGACTTGGTAGCCTCGTGAGGAGCCTGATGTGTAGGCGTAGCGTCTCAGTGGTCACATAAGTTGCTGTAGGATAGTCTTGGGCAATGTATAATGTGCCCACTGTTGAAGCACATCGCGGCAAACCAAGACACGTGCGGAGAGCCTGCGCTTGGATGCTTTGGATCACCCGAAGGTTAGAGGAGCATGTACCGGATATCGCTGGCAAGCTGTAGCGCAAAACTCCCAAGAAGAGTGCCTGGTACAGTTGCAGCATTCCTCTGACCGATGTGCCCCATGTCTTTCCAGCGAGAAATTTGAAAATGTGGGCGATAGCGGTGAGTTTCTTTTTTAAGAAGGACACATGTGCGCTCCATGACAGGTCCCTGTCGATGACACGCCAAGAAATTTGTGATTTCTGGAGTAAGGTATCGACTTTCCATTGATGGTTATGGGATATCGGGACATGGGTTTGCGGGTAAACGCAACGACCGCGCACTTTTCACTAGAAATACTGAGTCCTTGTTTTCGGAGGTATGCCGTCGTCACATTGGCCGCTTTTTGAAGCCGTGCTCGCAGCTGAGGTCGATTAACAGCCGAAGCCCAGAGGCAGATGTCATCGGCGTAAATGGATATACGGACAGACTTCGGCAGAGCGTGGACAAGCCCGATTATCGCTAGGTTGAAGAGGGTTGGGCTTAGCACCCCACCTTGAGGAACACCACGTTGAATGATGTGCTGCGATGTTGGGCCGTCTTCTGTCATTACAAAAAATGATCTTTCGGACAAGAAGCTGTGTATCCATTTGTAAATTCTGCCACCGAGTCCAAAGTGCTGAAGGGCGTCTAGTACTGATTCGTGAAGCACGTTATCATAGGCCCCCTTGACGTCGAGAAAGAGGGCTGCTGAGAGCCGTTTGCGGCTTTTTTCTTGCTGTACAAACGTGACTAGATCTACCACACAGTCAATAGAAGAACGCCCTCGTCGAAAACCGGCCATAGCCTCCGGATATGCGTTGTGGTATTCGAGGAACCACTGTAGCCGCGTGAGGATCATTCTGTCCATGACCTTGCCAAGGCAGCTTGCCAAGGACGATACGATGCCAGATCAAGGGGAGTTTTGCCAGGCTTTAGCAATGGAACGAGACGGCTTGTTTTCCACTGTGGGGGTACGACACCATCTGTCCATGTCTGGTTAAATAGGTCCAGAAGCGCTTGTCGCGCTCCAGGGCCTAGGTGGCATAAGGTGGAGTACGTTACTCCATCATGACCCGGTGAAGAACGACGCCTGCAGGATGCCAGGGCTGCCTCTAATTCCTCCATTGAAAAGAGAACATCCATACGTTCTTCACGGGAACGAGGAGCTTGGCTGTTCCTCGCAGGTCCAACGTTATCGGTTGTTGCAGCAACCCTCACGCAGAAATCCTCCGCAACTTCCAACTCCCTACGGTTTTCACAGAGTGCCAATGCCTTGAACGGGCTCCGCTGCTGCACAGGCATTGCCAGTCCACGCACTGTTCTCCATATAGAAGACAGAGGCTTCCGAGGGTCGAGAGACTCACAAAATGATTTCCACCTGTGTGCCTGGACCTGCGCGATGCGTCGCTGTATTTGCTTCTGTGTGCGTCTGGCAGCCCTTAAGTCGTGCACGGATTTTGTACGCCTGTACCGTCGCTCGGCGCGCCGTCGAATTGCCCGCAGGCGTTCGAGTTCGATATCAAAATCCGTGACTCTTGCAGATAACGAGGTTTATCTCCTGGATGATTGGGTTGCATTACTGATAGCAACCTCGAGGCTTGTTGAAAGCCATCTCGGCAGGCGTCCTCCATCGTGGATTGGAAATTAGGCCAGTCAATATAAGCGGTTACAGTGGGCGAGAAAGACTGATGGAATCCCATAATCTTGATGTATGTTGGAATATGGTCGCTGCCGTGAGTTTCAATATCAGTGAACCAGCGTAGACGGCCAGCCAAATGAGTTGAAGCCAAGGAAAGGTCTAGAGAGCTCCCGTATGATGTGCCACGGAGAAACGTAGGGCTGTCATCATTTAGCAAGCACAGTCCATATTGAGATGCCAATGATGCGAGTTGAAGAAATGAGAATTGGAGCAGTTTGTTGGAGCAAAAAAATACGGGTTTGTTAAAGTCCGGATTTGGGTGAGTTCATTTCGTTCCGGTTAAGTTCCCGTTCGGCTAAATTACGTACAGAATCTGTTCCTGAACCGGTTAGAAAGCTTTGAACCGGTTAGAGAACCAGTTTGACGTGTTGAATAATCACGGAACGGAAAAAAAATATTTAGTAGATTATAGCGACCCTAAAAGCAAAATACAAACAAAAATTTAAGATAATGCTGGTTCCCAATGAACGTGGCGCATTTCAATGATGACTTGAAACGATTGGGCTGGACATCAGGAAAAACAAACGAAGTAGTGACGTGTCATAACCTAGTTACTCACCCCTTATGTCGTCGTATGGGCTAGTTTGGGGTGCTTTCAGCAGAAATGACTGCTAGGCGTATAGAGTTCATCTATTTAATTTGTTGAAAAATTTCTACGTAGCTCCTTTGGCCCAGAGTATCAGAAATCTCAAGTTAATCGACAGCCAAACCCGCCGTGGTGGCTCAGTGGCTAAGGAGTTGCGCTGCTGAGCGCGAGGTCGCGGGTTCGATTCCCGGCCGCGGCGGCCGCTTTTCTGATGAAGGCGAAAATCAAAAATGCCCGTGTGTACGAGATTTCGGCGCACGATAAAGATCCCCAGGTGGTCAAAATTAATCCGGAGCCCTCCACTACGGTGCGCCTCATCGCCTTCGTTGCGTCGGCGCGTTAAACCGTACAATCAATCAAATAATCGACAGCCAAAAGAAACGTTGCCACCCTATGAGAATCTGAAAGAAGAGTCGAGTCACAGACGTGTGGTAGAAATCACGCGAAATTGAAATTTTATTCATGAAAAATGCTAGCTATTTCCGCTATCGCCACAGATGTATTTCTGGCGGCTTCGCGTATTTTTATGAACAAAAGTTTGTTTTGTACCCAGCCGAAAATATGTCGAGTAACAATCACAAACACGCCCCTTTTTCGAAAATTTCCAAAAATTTCCCAATTATGTTGGTTCCTGTATTTTGCATCTACATCATTTTTTATATTTGTGCCAATTTTAGCCAGTTTTCCAAAAAAGGCCTCATTGCGGAATTACGGAAGACACTGCGGATAAGTGTGGCCCCTTAGTTTAGATTGCAAACAAATAAAAAAGAGTCATCTCAGATTATTTTCAAATTATACAAGTTAAAACAAAGGTTGACATTTATACCATGCCTGAAAATATCTAGTCTTAGTTGCGCAGTTTGGCAGCTATAAAGGAGCTATATCGCGCTGATATTCAAGAATGGTTTATCGCAAACTTCAAACATCGACGTAGGGCGAGATCTGGTCGTGTACAAACTTGTTCGGTCTATGCGTCCTGAGAAACTAACGATTTTACCAGGAATTACATGCACTTAGGATAGGTTTGCTTACGTGAAAGGTCGGCTAAAGGAAGGCATGACTACAGAAAGATATACCTTTTTTTTTTTTGGTTATTTGATGCGTAGGGTCACCGAATAAGGGTGGAATCTATTCGTGTATGAAATATGCGGGGGGTAATATAAATCAAATGATGGGCGCTTTCTTTTTGCTATCCCGCGGAAACACACTTGTCTATAAATATTTTGGCGG
>JABSTR010003755.1:0-29303 GCA_013339765.2 Haemaphysalis longicornis | reverse complement strand
TCTGAGGGACCCTCCTCTCACATTTCCATTCGAACGCGGAGGAAATTCAGGTTTAGTTTGTTTCCAGGGACCTGACGGAAAGAGACGCGGAGACCTCAAATGATTGATGATTGATTGTAGGTTTAACGCGCCGACGCAACGCAGGCGATGAGCGCGCCGTAGTGGAGGGGCTCCGGATTAATTTGACCACCTGGGGATCTTAACGTGCGCCGAAATATCGTACACACGGGCATTTTTGCTTTTCGCCTCCATGAGAAAAGCGACCGCCGCGGCCGGGAATCGAACCCGCGACCTCGTGCTCAGCAGCGCAACGCCTTAGCCACTGAGCCACCGCGGCGGGTGAGACCTCAAATGTATCGTACTGCGACTCCGTGAGCTTTTCCTGGTGCAAGAGTCCCAGATCGTGCGCTAAGGTCCGTATAAGGACGCGATGGAAAACGACGGAGTACTGGTCCGGGGAGATCGCCAAGTCCTTCAACGGGGGAGAGAGCCGTTTGTCCAGGTGGTCGTCTACGAGATCCTTGCGCCCGAATCGGGTGTTTATGACATTGATGGCGAAGTCGTATTTGCCGTAGGCTAATCTGATGCCATTGATCGCATCTTTGGCGGGACCGGTCAGGTACCGCCAAAGACGAGTTTATATGTATATGCCACCAAAATAAGAGTGTATATGTAGCTGGGAGAGATTATCGTATTAACAGTCTGGTAACTGCTATTAAAGGAGCCATGAAGCGAAAATACAACTTCGTTTAATTTGAAAGAACAAGGATTCAGTATCTCACTCAGCTCCATTACAGCCACAAAAGATGTTTTTACGAAACAAAAGCAAGAACTATTTAAAAACTTTCAAATCTTTCGCCACAGTGACGGGATATGAGCAAGAATGACGTCATAAGGGCCAACAATAAAACATAATTTTCAGTGCGTTAACTGCACGTTTAGCATTAAGTGATGCGGGTCAAATGGAACTAGAGGCCCCACCATTACAGACGTCCAGTCATGTGTCGTCGCGACAGGTCAGTTAGGCAGGCGCCAATCGCACAAACAAGGTTCCGTGACGTCATAGAAAAGTTGCGGGAAATTGGCTAGGGGGTCGCGACTGCTTCACACGCTTTCTTCAATATATCCGTTATTTGTTCGAAGATTGCGATGATATTGGTATCATTGTTATCGGGACTAAGCAGTCTTTCTAATAAGCCCAACTTGTATTTTGTCTTCGTGGCTCCTTAAGGCTTTAACAAACAGTAAACAACGATTAGCGTGCTAAAAAACATTGGAATATTGTTACAAACGCACGTCAAATATGTAAATATTTGTTTAGAAAGTCATGATAGCGCATAGCTGTGCCTTCGATATGTGCTCCCGTACTCCGCTGTATATTCTACATATTCATACTGCATTTAACTTAGTCTGAAACGTCAACACGATGATTCAGTCTCTCCAATATTCAGAATAGTTTAATGATTCTAGGCTTTTAATTGGTTGGCATTTCACTGCTAATGTTGGGGTCATTGAGAAAGTCATGGTCTGGTATATTTATGCCTCTCCACTTGTGAGGTTGCCGCAAGAGGATGCATACTTTGTCTTATGTTGGCCCGCACAATTAGCATTCGAACGCCTATTTTGCATTCCAAGTTGTCAAGATATCAGATATCCAGTAGTCTCATGGAGATACAAAAGGTGTGTTTTTGACATCAACTTTCTGCTGGCTGCCTTTGCTAGACACTTTGCTAAAAAAAAAGTTGCAAGCATTTTTGCACCCGTACCATTCCACTGGAGCGATTTCCCGTGCAAGCCGGGTGAACTTCCCAAGCGTTGTAATCCCGCACAAGAGCCAAGCTCCGAAACGGGGAGTCGCTTTTACCTATTTTACCCTGTAGGTGCCCTGCGCCACCAAAGCACATGAATGCACATAGTGACACCCACAGCCACTGTGGACGCTCAACTCGGTAACCGCCTGTGGCAGGACATGCCGCCAGACTTTCACACCCGGCAACGCTGCAACGAGTCATGATGGCCGGGGGCACCGCCAGATGGACAATGGTCAGGGGCCCCTCGCAAGTGTAATGGCAGCGTTCCAGGCGTGAGTTCCCCTTTCAAGGGTCCGCACGTACTCTACCACGGACGCCGGTACCCATTAAATAAAGCGGTGGGTTCCCAGCGGTACGCGGATTCGAACCCGGTATCGCCCGCATACGAGGCGAGTGCTGTACCTCTGAGCCATCGCTGCGGTTACGAAGATACGAACCATTCCACTGGGGCATTTTCCGACAAAGTCGGGTAACTTCCCAAGCACGAGATCCCCTGTTCATGGGGCACCAATTTTTTTACAAGTTGGTGGCCAGCGGTACGTATACCTACCACTTTTTTGTAACCAAAGATACGGTCCGGCGTGGTGTTACGGTTCGATGCCTAGACGCCTACACTACTGATAGCCATGTATCAGATGCAGCGCGCACCTTCTTCGCAAATTATTCCGTGTGCGGTTCTACATCGACAAGCAGACTTGAGTCTTCCGGCCAATGTAGCTGAATGTTTTTAATTGTGTTTTATTTCTATATACCAATTTTTAGCTCTTTTTTTCCAGATGGCCAGTATCGTCGTTGCAAGTTCGGGGAACGTACGATGAGCACTACACCTCCTTGGGTAAAGCCGGTTCAGTATTAACACTCTGCGTCAAATTCCCGCGTCGCAGAAAAGCCGGCGTCACCTGCGGCATTGAACGTGTCCGAGAAATAGGCGTGAGCAAAAAAAACCTTCAGCCACACCTAGAGATGACATGAGAGGCAGAGTGTAAAGTTGTCACCACTCGGGGGTGGGGGTAGAGTATACGTTATAGAGTTCCCAATGCCAGCGTCTCCGCACAGGGTAAAACACCCGGTCGCAGGTCGGACACCGCCGATATAAACGGCGCCATTCTGAGTCGGAGTGCTCGTGGTCCGACGCATCTTGTTTTGGTAGGCCGCTTCCCATGTGTCGGTATTGCGTAAGCAGTCCTTTCAAGATATACTCCGCTGCAAATGAGCCGTTTTTGCATGAGCTCGGTCAACCAGCCAGGATGACTGGCTGGTAAGTTACGCTGTGCGGCGGCGAGCGAATGACCCAAAATGGCGGTGCGCGCTAACGTGCGTGTGTCTACCCTGTACGGTTGAGGCGGATGTCCTTGTCGGTTCCCTAGTACGTTGATGACGAGGCTATTAGTGATAGTGTCTGTTTTGCTTTCGCGGTGCATGTGTACATGTGTTGTGCCTGTAGTCAGTGAGTCAGATACTGAAGGCGTGTGAACGCCGAAGACACGGCAGAAAGAATGGTATAACACGGTCAGCGGGTTACTTTCTTGAATTATCTCAATTAAACACACGTGAGGACTGCGTAAGGGAGCACCAACAAGAGTTAGCTTTCGTTCAATGCATTTTTGTTTCATTTTTAAAAATAAGAACGGTGAACAGACCACAAACACGAGCGAGTACGAACAGACAGTGCTACTTGTTTGTACGCTTGTTTGTGTTCATATTTTATGTTTCATTGATTTGCAGTTTCTTTCTTTAAAAACAGGGCCAGCTCCACTAACGTGAAACCTGAAGCGGGCGGGGGGCGAAGCATATAGTGGGGCTCTTCGATTTACCGTCTCGAACTCACCGCGGATAGCCCGCGGGTAGTCCGAGGATACCCCGAAGCCATAGGGATACATGGGAAAATCGAATGCCGGACTGCTTCTCGGGGAGTCCGCGCTGAGTCCGAGACTGTAAATCAAAGAGCCCCAGTGTCTAAGTGAATTCAAAGATTCTAACTCTCTCTTGACACACGGCGCGCGCTTATTGGGCGCCGGAGAAGTGCCCGTGGTAGTCACGAGATTGAACATAGCCTTCAAAGATAATCTGCAAACATAATCTTTACCAAGAACACATGGTGGAGGGGGGCGAGGGGGTGTCATTGTACGGGGGCGCCTTATCATCCATAATGCGAGTTCGATGCTGAGCGCTCGGCGTCTTAGGCCTTGGCACCTTGGCGTCTTAGGCCTTGGCGCCTTAGATGAAACGGATGCCCACGGAGATGAAACGGTTGAGGGGTACAGTTATTTGCTGTGAAAGGCTCGTGTTTTTCAAGCACAAAGGGAGGCGTTGGAAAACCAGTGTCCCGGTGTGTTCTTTTAGTACGCGTTGCAATCTAGCGCGAGGCGTTGGAAAACGAGTCTCCCGGAGTTTTAGTTTAGCACCGTGACTACAGAGGACGACGACAGGAGACGCGGACCGCCCGGGACTCTAAGGTGCTTCGCCCTTAAAAAACGTGTTCACATAAACACAGGCAACATGGTGTGTTACCAGACGACATGATCCGGCATAGTACCTGCAATGTCACACAAAAATGGAGCCACAACGCATCCCCGAGGCCAGTTATAAGTAGACACACATCATCGCTCATAATTTTTCGGCGTGGTTTCGGGATTTTGGAGGGAGGTATGTGTTGAGTACTGGTACACGGCATCGTTTTGTGTTACCATTACAGAGGTTAAATCTTGGTTTTGAACACCTACGTACACGCACGTACATAAATTACCTACCTGCATTCAAGGACCCAAATTTGTATATCAAAACAGACGAAATAGGAAGAATACGGGAATGAGGAAAATCATGCATTCACGAAAAAACAGGAATTTGCGGTAGCGAGCAACGCAGATACCACATAATGAAGGTTATGCTGTACTTGCCAAAAAGGTTTGCGAAAACATTTTGCTCGTTCTTTACGCAGAAATGCCGGCGGGTGCCCTCCAGGAGCCTATATTTACGGAAGGCGGCCCGGCGTAAGTGCCCATTTTTCCACGCCGGGAGAATTTTTTACTGTCAGATAGAGGAGCAGCTTTTCAATGCATGATGTGACGATGTCTTCTGCTACTAAAATGTTAAAATTTTGATCGCAATTAGCGAGATTTTCGCTGTTACAATGTCAGGAAGTTATGCAAGAGCGTGTAGGGGAAGTTCACATGCATTATTTCTAGTTGGAAACGCTCAAAGGCTTGATACCGGGGAAGTACGCGGTATCAAGTCGGAGAGAGTGCATCGATGCCCAATGTGCAGCTTCCTTGTCCATGAGTATATTAATGAAGAAAGGGCTGTGTAATTTCTCTATTATAATGCATAAACAGTTAATATTACAGCAATATTAATGAACGTTCCCCCAACATTGTCGGAAAAAGAGGAATAAGAAAGTTGAGTTACAAACAGCGCAGGAACAGGACGATGGGAGGATCACACAAGTTCGGCGCTGGCTAACAACTGAGTTTTATTGTCGCGAAAACGCAATAAATATGAAACGACAGAAAACACGTGACATACTAATCTAGGAATGACCACTGGCCCGCCTACAATCCGCGTGTTGCAGGGAATAACAAGTTTTTTTCACAAGTCGCCCTATACAAATACAGGTTGGCGTTTTCAAATCACAACAGAGCCCGACTCTGACAAACTACCCTCTTTTCAAATGAGCCCAGAGCCTTCTCTCCCAACAACGATCGTTCTGGTCTCTGCGATATTATGATTACACTCGTCTTGAGTACATCCGCACTTTTGTTTTCATTTAACTGCGCCCGCTTTCGGGGGGGACTCACGCACTGTGGCTTTCGAATAGCGCAAGCTTAAATCACTTAGAGATACACATACAGGTTACGGGTGAAAATAAGACATCAAAATGTAAATTCACATGAAGAATTAAGACCTTACGGGGAAGCCAACGGAGCAGGAACATTTATCAACCGGTAGCGAAAACAGTAAAATATTGTTTTAGTCATTTCGCCTTACGCCGGACGCATTTCTTTTCTTGTAATCTTTCTGGAATAAGCCGAATAAACGAAAACAACACAGTTCAGATTGGTTTATTTATTTATTTATTTATTTATTTATTTATTGATTGATTGATTGATTGATTGATTGATTGATTGATTGATTGATTGATTGATTGATTGATTGATTGATTGATTGATTGATTGATTGATTGATTGATTGCGGGGGTTTAACGCGCCGACGCAACGCAGGCGATGAGGCGCGCCGTAGTGGAGGGCTCCGGATTAATTTTGACCACCTGGGGATCTTTAACGTGCGCCGAAATCTCGTACACACGGGCGTTTTTGCTTTTCGCCTCCATCAGAAAAGCGGCCGCCACGAACACAGTTTATAGCGGTTTGTGGGAGGAAAAGTATACTCACGAATGGTGCCAAGCACGTTATACTCAGCAAAATCTGTGCAACTACATATTTTGAGTAAATGCTCATGATTTCGTATTGCCTTCTCTGCCCGTTTCCGTCTGTGTTTCGCCACAGTAGTTATGTACGTGTTCCGATCCTCCGTATGCTTAATTTGGCTGGTGTCACGTATGGCGACATAACAGAAAATGACGTGGTATTTTCCGGGACATTCTTTTGGGCACTGGCATGTTTAAGCTTGCGTGGGGGGAGAAGGGAATGGGTGCGCAATGATTTTGTGTATATCGTAGGCTACGCAAAAACATCATACGCGGCTTCGATGCCTGGTCTTTCCACCACTAATTTTCAAATGTCCTTGAGCAACAACAAAAATGTACACTCGGCGGCAAAATAAGCCAGGGCAGGCGAGCGCATGGCAATGAATGAATGAATCAATCAATCAATCAATCAATCAATCAATCAATCAATCAATCAATCAATCAATCAATCAATCAATCAATCAATCAATGAACAACTGAATGCGTCGCCAGGCCATCTTACGTTGCCCTTCTGGTGCCGAGATACCGATGTGCGCGTGCGCGTCCAACCAGGCTCGTTGCCCTGCCTTTTCCTTTACTTCAAGGGGCAAAGCGAAAAAAAAAGTGCTTCCGAAATAAAAAAGTGAAAGAAAAAAAAGTGCTTCCGGTGGCTGGAATAGAACCTCGGTTCGTCGCGTTATGAAGCCGGTGTCTACCCGACTGCCCCATTTCGCCATTTTCTTCTTTATGATGCTCCATTTCGACATGGTCGAAGCGGTTTAGATTTGGAGAGGGGTGTACGGGCGTGCAAAATTAGACAGAAAAAATCCTGCCACCCACCGTGTAAAGACGACGATTATCCGTCCCGAGAAAGCTTCGGGTTCAGCCATCGGCGTCGTTAGACGGTGAGGTTCCCAATTTTATTATTTTAACACGAAAGTGTTTCATTCCCGGCTACACCAATATTTCAGTGACGTCATATCCGTCGCGGAAATGACGCCAGTACAACAAAGCAAGCGACCTGTAAAGGATACACCACTGCACACAGTGTCTCCATGCGGGGAGGCAGCCTTTAGTACTAAAGAGCACGTTATACTTAGGGTTGTTCGTTTTAGGGTTTTCTAGTTTAACACGAATGTGTTTTATGCCGGAATACTCCAAGATTTCACTGATGTCATATCCGTTAGGGAAATGACGCCCGTACACCTTTGCCGAAGCGACCCGTCAGCAGGATGTCACTTGCATCCCACAAGAGAGCCGCCGACCCGCAAATCATGCTCAGCTGCACATTTCACTTTTGCGTTTTACCGATTCCTGTGACAGAGGAATGAACCACAGTTTTTTTCTCTCTTTAGCCTCTCTCCCTCTAACCTCGTACATTAAATGCATTCGTTATATGTATTTCTTTAATTTCCGAGCATATCGTTTCTCTCGGTGAGCTCCCGTTTCTTAACCAATCCACCTGAGTGGGTATGAGCCATATCTTCTAGCACCACCACTACCATCATTGCATACATCCATGGCGCACAAGGGCCATTTAGTTCGTCCGCGTGCGGAGCGGACATAAAGACGCCATCAAGGAACTCCGAGCCAGTTGACCAGGCTACAGCAGAGCACCTGGTGTGGAGTTGCCCTGCTTTGCGATGCGTACGCGTTGTGCACATCACCACCTGCGGCCCGCGCCCCGGACGTCCACCAGTTTTCATGGCGTGGATACAAGGACCACATCATGGCCCCCTGCTCCGATTCCTTCGGGAATCCGGGGTGTATCTGTACATTTAATTTCCCCTTGGGCTGAATAGCAAACTCCGCAATAAAAAAAGAATAAAAATTCTTTTTTAACTACTAGCTTTAACTACTTAACTACTTTTTTACTAGTTAACTACTTAACTACTTTAAAAATTTAACTACTAGCAACTATGAAAGAAAAACTTAGAAGCTACAAAGTGTTTGGTTATTACAAACGAAATGATTGTACATATAAAGAGAGAGTTGCTTTATCGGAAGAGAAACGAAAGTCGACTCAGTCGATAACTGCCACTCGGGTTGAGGGCACCTCAATCAAGACTGTCTCTAGGAGGAGGACAGACAGAAAAGAGTGTGGAAAAGATTGTATAAAATTCAGTATAAACGCTTGTATAAACGCTTTCTGTACACACTATCCTTCGATGTGGGGCAGGGAAATAACGCTTCCCCCACCAGCACTGTTTCAGTGGCTGTGATTCCAGCTCTTATGGCAAGTATGTTTCAATCCTCTTTGTAGGTGGCATGATTTTGGCTCGATGGGATCTTTGACGAGTGAAATGTTGGCCCTCGGATTTAAAGAAGAAGGTTAGTACAAAACTATTTCGCCTTCAGTGAGCATTCTGTTTTGATCATCAATCGCTCCTGTGAGCTGTAGAAACAGTCGTCAGTGTGGGGTTTTCATAAGCTTTCTCTGTCTGGGGTGCTTAAAATGTGGTCCTCTATGTGTACAATAAAATAATATTCCGATAGTAGCTATATCGGGCTGTTCTCTATGTTGTTGTTAAAGGAGATGCATTAAGCGAAAACACAAGTTTGGTTCATTCGAAAAATTGCCTCGTTAGAACCATACTGACACCACTTTTAACACAAACTTCGCTCAAATAAGCTACATAATTATGAAAAAAGGTATTGACCATGCGACCCACCAGCTCATTTCCCGCAACAGAACCTATGATGTCACACTAGAATGCTCTGCGATTGGCGGAAGCCGGCAAAAGCAAACGCAAGTCAGGGCTTACCAGTTTGCATAGTGAGCTATATGCCCGTTAAACATACTGCACATTCCTTTTACGACACTAAGAACGGTGGAGTAAACGGTTGAAGTTCTGAACAAAGACGCAAACGTGTACGCCAATGCGTACGAAACTACCGCCGGCCCAGCTCGACATATCGCCGTCGCGCAGACGAATTTTCGGGTTCGAGGCACTTCGGGGCCAACGAACCGCTCCAGCACGCACAGCCGCGATCTTTCTTGGTATCTGAATCCTTTGACAGAAGGTCGGCCGTCATATCTCCAACCAGCAAAGGTAAAAATAGAAACGAGGGGAGTAAGGAACAGCAAGCAGCGACGAGATAGTGCCAGTCGTCGCAGAAGTTCGGAATAGTCTTGGCTTGCTGCTGTCGTTACGAGCTCGTTTCCAGTTTACAACCACTGTTTGTTCGAGTTCAACCACTTCAGTTTGTTCGAGTACTTTACAATGAAATTTCGTTGCTGCGTCCTGAAATGCCCATGCAGTACGGGCAAAGCGTTGAAGGAGTGCGACATCTCCGCCGGTGAAGAAATCTCCATTCATGTGCTGACCAACGACGAACCTCGGCAAAGCAAGTGGCTACGTTTTGTGAACTTTGCAAACGGAGGAGAAAGGGAGCTAAAGGAAGTACGAGTGTGCTCGCTTCATTTCCGACGAAATGATTAAGGCAGGGACCCTCACGCTAGCTCACTCCTGGGACATGGCGCCGCTCGTCGCCGACTTCGTCAAATCGCCGTCAAAGCGCTCTGAGCTTGGGAAAAAAAATACCGTACACACCGCGCATTGACGCGCGTATCGTTCTGGTCGGAGCAGAGAGCTCGGGCGAAAGGCTTTCCATACACGACACCGGCCAACTGGAATAAGCGATACTGCTACTGAAATTGGACTATTATTAACCGTAATAAAAATACGGCACATACGTGTTCGTCCGTCGCGACGGGGCTGACGAGGCAGCGGTGCCGACGGCTGGGCGTTCGTCTGTTGTGAGTATCGCGGAATGGTCGCTTTCCGGTCCATCCGTGTATCCCACAACTCCTGCCGCTCGTGCACTTATAAGCATTGAGCGTTCAAGTGGTGTGAGGTTGTATAAGCAAGCCCGAGCTCCTCGGCGAGAGTTTTGTTGTCCGGATCAGGCGATTCCATGACTGGGGCTGCAGGTGCACTAGGTTTTACTAGTATTTTTAAAATGGCCGCCGTCTCGGTTTCGGCCCGAGTTCCGGTTCCTGTTTGATTCCCGCATGTGGGTGCTATATGGAGTTGACATACTTATATATCTGTTTCATGGACGGGCTGGTATGACGCCATTGTTCACGTCACGAGATGTGCAATTTAGCGGGTGATTTAAAATTTTGGCTTAAATTGCCTTATTTCTCAGTGAATAAAGTATCATTGGCTTCAGGGAAAGCACTTGGGGTACTACGAAACACCTAATCTTTCTAATAAAACAATCTTTTGTTTTCTCTTCATGGCTCCTTTAAGTATGAAGTCTCAGTATGAGTTATCATCGCGCTTCATCAACGAGGCAGCGCATCGTTGTCAATGCTCAGCACTTGCTACGCCACGGACTTCAAAGTGAGTTATTCCAGACTACGAAAAGTGGAAGAATTGTAACCTAGCGAGTGTAAAAAAAAAAACTTCTCTCTTCAATTTTCATCTCTCATTAGGCCTTATTGTTCTTTTCAACTTTATGTTGATTACAACTTGGAAGAACTACAATTCTCCACAAACTTTGAACAGTTACCATTGATGTAGTATCCTTGGAAGAGAGAGTAATACACCTATTTGTGAATATGCCTTCAGATCATGTCTGTTTTCATTGGAATAACCTGTAAAAATGCATTTAGAAATTAACTTGGTTACTTTTACTTAAAAATGCTGATCGGCTGGCTTATATATTATAAAGGACATTAAAACATTCTTTCTGTGATGTAATTTTTGTTAATCAGGAGAACGGGTGCATGGACGTGCTGGGAAATACGAGTGGACTACCCGTACGAAAGAGAGTTTTAAAACGGCTTTAAATTGTTTGAAAAAACCTAAAAATCGTAAAAAGGAAGGCAAAGAGCAACGAAAAAACCGACGAAAAGCACAACGAGACGAGCAACAGCACTTTGAGGTATGCCTTTTTTTTTTCATTTTCTACCTGATGCAATTTTGGTTATTTTAAATTTCATATCGAAAGACTGCATATTTTGGAGATTATTATCATAGGCTCAGAGTTGTGCGTAGGTTTAGCGGTCAATATCGTTGGCGCACAACTGGCAGTGCGGGTGCAATGTGTTAGGGTTTCTTTGGACGCTCGAGTTCATAGAGTCAATGTCTTGGTGGTATTTTGAGTGTGAGGGAAAATGTAGGGACAAAGACCGCCTAGCGTTTCTCGAGGAATGGGAAGCTGATCACTCGCCTTTACTGAATTGAAGCCTTTCAGAAAAAATGGATCCGCCGAGCATCGCTAGCAGCAATTTTCTTCTGTTAACCGAGCTCTGTCCGCAGAATGCCCGTGCTCGCTGCCCCTGGCCATTGTCAAAGTACAGTTAAAAGCCACTTCCGCAATAAACTTATTGAAATAAAAAAAGATTTATTGATTAGAGAGGTTAGCTATAAAAGAAGTTGGCTGCTCCAGACTTTGGGAATAATGAAAAATAGTGGCTTTTTTAAATAATAAGCTAGGTAATAAAAATTACATTAGAAGAGATCGCTACTGGAACATGTGTGCGCTAAGTATAAGCTACGTGCCGCATGTAAACTAAAATACATCAACAGAGTAGTGTCCGCATATCTTTGTCGCTATAAGGAACTCACGGAGGGCAATGAAGTCATTGGTCCGGCTTCTTAGGTTGTCCCACAGGCTCAATAGTTTCTGCAAAGACAGGGGTGTCCCAGATAACATGTTAAAAATGGCCGGAAAAAGAGATTATCGTTTATATGGGCTAAACTTGGCTTAGACACGGGTGACGAAGAAATAACGGCCCCGTTTCCGTGATATATCTTGGATTTCAGGAACGGGACTAGCTTGAGAAAAGAGATGCATAATTGACAGGAGCGCTGAAGTTAAGGTAAACTTATTGAAATATTCACTAAATATTTTAGCCTGTAAGATGCGAAGCGCTATTTTCAGTATAGTAGCTTAAGAACATCAGCACCTATTATCCTCGGTAATCATGCGTCCCACTACCATTTTTATACTGCCAATGGGGAGGCCTATGGAAGGATCATTCATGAGTTTAGAGACGTACTCCTCCAGGATCACACGCAAAAGTGGACACCTTCCTGCACCTTGTAGTGCTTGCGGAACTTATATCCTAGAAACTATCCTGGCATGCAAACCGCAGTTGCTGAAAATATAGAATTGGCTCAAAATAACTGTTTATAGCGCCGCATGATGTGATCGTAAACAGCTTGTTTTCATTTTGCACGGCACTGCCTTGAATGCCTAGCTCGGAGCGTCGACGAAAACTAGCTTCGGTGAATTAAATGTTGTCTTTCAAGTGCACATCGCATTGTTAATTGGTAGGACATTTTAACCTCTACTGTGCACTTATGTGTTGCCTGAAAGGTAACCGAGGTTTTCTTTATATTCACAAAGTGTTTACGCGTAGGAACCTGCGCATGTTGTCTGTATACATGTGCACATTCCTAGTTTCTAGGTGCTGTTGTCGAATTTTTACGGCATAAGCCGTAGTCGTCGGGTGTATGTTCTCCGCTAGTGAACAGAATAGCCATATTTCAAAAAATACCCTAAAGAAATATCTACCACCGGGGCCGATGCCATGTTGTTCACGAATGTGACGTCTTCGGTACGTCAGCAGTTAACCAATAAAAAGGTGGTTGTATCTCTTTTGTTACAAATATATGAGCAGAAATTGATGTCGAGTGTGATTTCGAGCTTATGCTACTATATTGAGACGCATTGGTGTGTGTAAATTGAGATTAACTCCAAACGTTGACCCAGAAGTGAATATGCGTGAGACGTTCACCGTGGCTAAAGGATACGCTTTCCGGCCGAACTGAACCGTTCAAGCCGAGTTTGAACGGTAATCAGGCTTAAAATGTCCAGATTCATCCCCGAAACAAGATATAGTTCTCTCCTGGTGTTATTGTATACCATAGATTTGATTTGAACGAGTTGTTGACAGGTCTGTAGTGATGCTTGGAGTGGTAAGATAGCTTTAGGTGAAAGCTATGTCCACGTCATTGATATTGCATTTATTTTGTGCTATCCCGTGCTATCCTGTGTGTACAGATAGATCCTGTGTATGTTTACTCGTGTAAAATTTTTATTGGTGTCAACAAGTTTCGTATTGTTACAATGTAAGTGTTTGGTTCAACTGCAGTGTCAGTATTAACTGCTGTGTTCCATCGTGTATCATTATCGTCGCCTACATGCCTTGTAATGGCATCTGGGGCCCCGTCAAGAGGCGTGACGTAGCTTTTAGCCCTGGAAACTTTTCCAGTGTTTCTGGAATAGATTTTTTGATTGATTGATTGATTGATTGATTGATTGATTGATTGATTGATTGATTGATTGATTGATTGATTGATTGATTGATTGATTGATTGATTGATTGATTGATTGATTTTCCTGTGTAACCTTATATTTCACCAATATTGTGATAGATCCTTGCATCGATGGTAGGAGTTGTATAGAGAGAATGGGATTTCAAATTCTTCAAGCAAATAAATAAAAATTAGTATAAAAAGCTAATACCACCGATTTCACTTCAAACCAAGAACCTTCATTGAATGCCTTCATTTTACTCGTCATTACATGTGCAATTTAAAATGAAACTCCACATTCACGTGAAGCCTTGTTGCCTTTGATTCCTTTTGTTTTGTCAGCGGAACCTCAGAGATTATAATTGGTTTTTATTTATTTTTTTCGCACAGGAGGATGGAAGTATACCCACACTCGCTGGTAAATTACGTGACCACATGGGTCTGCGAAACTCCTACGACGTAAGAACACAAACTACTAAATCATTTATATTGTATAGCACTACACTTTCTATTCCAGAGGTGGAATACAATGCAGTGCACATGTCAGTTCGCGCCCTTAATTTCAAGGCCATTCTCTGCGGCACAAAAATAACCTTGGTGGTAAGAATTTTGTGCTGGCACCTAGAAAGATGTATTCACCACTGTTTCGTTGTGTTGAAGACATCCTGGTTTTGATAAGGACGCCCTGTCCTGTTCTCATCACGGGAACAAAGTTTTTTTATTGCTGGAAATTACAGTGAACCTCAAAAGTGAAAGTACACATACAAAGTAATATTAAATTTCGAATGATTTAAAATGCTGCGTACCCTCACTTGTGTTCCTTGTATAGCCGAGGCACATAATATCTGCACTTCTTGTGGATTTATGGTGCCCCATAATTTACCGCGCCAGCATTTTATGCTTCCCCTGATACTATAGTACGGCGGTGGTGCTGGTAAAAATGTTAAAAAATAATATTTATATTCTTGTTTTATTATTGTTTAAAACAATTTCTGAATGTGTCCCAGCTCAAGAGGCGGAACTGCGAAATACAAATATTTATTCCTTCAAAATGTAGCACCCAGTTCACTTTAAGATCAACGTTATGAAAAATCCAGCAGGCATAAAAATCAATAAATAAAATGGTATCGTGAAGTCAACATCATACGTGGTGGGAATGGAAACCTAAGAATGATTTTTTTTGTGTGATAAACGCACATTCACAATCTGCATTGCAAGATTCGTTTTCAAGTTCAATGCGCAAAGTGCATTGAACTCGAGTGCGTGACCAACTCAATGCATGAAGTTCACTGGGCTTGCCCAACATTTTACTTACTAATTAGTGCAGAATAAATAAACTCGAGCCGCTAAGGAAATTTTAGGATAATAACAATATATGAACCGATCTCTCAACCAATATCGCGCCCACACCGTATGTAACAGTTTATTTCACTTACAAAGCCCTTTACACATCATTTTTGTATCTTATTTTCGGGCATGATCTGGCGTTGCATATGCAACTTTTGTAAAACATAAATGTATGCTTTTATTGCCAGAATAATAATGTGTAAAGAGAAAAGCAAATACATGCCTAAGTTAGCCTAGGTTCGCCTTTAGCCCAGTGATATACAGGCTTGCATTTGTGACCCTTACGCTACTCGACCAATACTTAGTAAAGGGAGGAGGGGAAATTTAAACGTTAGAAAGTCTTCCGTTGTGTTCTCAAAATTTTGGCTAGAATTATTTACAGTCGGTGCACACGACAGGATCTTTTCTCAATCAAATTGGCAAATCACAAAGATTGGCTTATTATCACCATGCCTTAAAACGATCTAAAAAACCTCGCGTTTATTTAATTTGTTTCGCTTCGCTGCCGTCTACCGGGAAAAAACATACCCAGGCTTGGCTTTCTCTTTTAAATGGTCAATTCACTCGTCTTCCAGCATTCGCTGGGCAGGAAAACCCCCAAATTTACACTCAAGTAAGATGCTATTGAGGGCTTTAGTCGTTAGAAAACACGACTGAAACATGGCCTAAAATAACAGTGCCAACGCATTCAATGCGGTGTAACAATGTATCAGACTGTTAAGCCGTTGCATGAGCTCCAATTTATGGTTTTGGGATTCTCAAAAGGTCACGCCAACAAAGTTCACATTGCAGTTGCAAGCACAGCAAATTTATTTGTCTTAAAACAAGTTATTCTACTGAATATCACAAACGTGTTTCATTCCCGTTTGAATGGAGCAAAAATATTTCTGTATTTAAAATAAACTAAAACACTTGTATTTTGCAGGCGTTCGAAAACCTGATGGAAAAATGCTCTTCAAATTGCAAACAATCTGTTGACACCAGGAACGTTTTCAAGTGGTTTTTTGTATCTTATGCAAAGGTAAGCTGTCATATTTTTTGAAACTTCAATGACGCAGGAATAGAAGTGCTGCTAGACTTAACTATTTATAAAATATATGCAAAGTATTTGTCAGAAGTTCTTCGTGAAGTCTTCCAATTTCATAAAAACGCTCCTGGGAGATACAAATGCTGGTAGCACAGATTTTCTATATGCGCGAATGTTTCCCAACACTACTTGCACCGGCACCCGATTGTAATATCGGGGTGAGTAATGCTTATGTTTTAGAAATGCTGCAATTCTTCGCTTGCGATATATTTTTCTCGGAGGTGCCATATAGTGTCCGGGAGTCCTGACATTTTTGCATGGCCCTTGTGGTGGACCATGACGGGGTGCTTAAACTATACTTCACACCCTCGTCATGATTTCCACTAAATTCAGAAAGAGCTAGGCAGTGTTCTCCTGAAATCCTTGCACACAATGAGCCTCCTGTCCTTAGCTTGGGTAGGGAATTGTGTTCCGGAATGTTCCGGCTTTTAAAACAAAGCTTTATGTAGCTGGTCAAAGCAAAATCCGGAGTGCTATGTACGCAGGAAATTCCTCCGTGCGCATGCGCGAAAAATCATTCGTTTAGAGAGGAGTGTGTTAGGCCTAATTTTGCGTTTTGAGCCTTAATGTCGTCATGTGGTACCCGGAGCTAGACCTACGAGGTCGACGTTTGTTGGAACGTCGGAAGGCCCAGCGTAATGGCTGCATGATGTTAAACCATGACTCAAAACGCAAGGTTAGGCCTAAAACACTTCCGTTCACCCAGCTAGCTCACCACCTGTTGGGGCAGCACCGTATACGGTCAGCGGTTTTACTAGGCGCCGTATGATGGCGCTACTAGCGTTATGATGAACATATACCCACGCCCGCATCGGTAAGCAGAGACGACATTTAGACTAAACGTAGTTTTTTCCTCATCTAATCGCTAGTTCATTTGCACCTTTCTCGAGTTATTAATGGAAATATCAGTACTACACTTCAATAACACGTTTTTAAGTTTGGGTAAGCTAGAGCAAAGACCATTGGTGGAGTTGGAGATGCCTGGTCGTCTCGCATTCCGGAGGCCCTGGGTTTGGTTTGTATTCACACCGAAAGTTACATACTTTTCTTTTCAACTCAAATACTTTGCCTTTGCTCTCTTTGGCCTTCGGATATTTGTTTTTCTCCTTTCTCTCAGTTGCGCGCGATATTCAACCTACCCAATCAGCTAATGCATTCGCTTTAAGTATTGACCATAACACTAGCAATGTAAGTTGAGCACCTAGCCTTGGCATTGCTGATCAAACAGCATTTCTCCAAGACCACATTTCTTTTGTCATCTTTGGGACTTGGCCAGTTTGTACTCTCCTTTGGTTCGCAGCTACTACGGGACTTAACACGTTAGTTATAACTAATTTACTTGCTATGTATTACTTAAGGGCACCCCATCTACACAAATTCATTGTGACTGTCAAAACCGTTCACTGGTTGCTTACAAGATGTACAAATAAAATTTTCTATCGCATTTACTGTCCGTCTGTTTATTTGTGCAGTGTTCACGTGTAGAGACTTATAGTTATCCCATGTTGTTGGATGCACCTTTCCGGTATCTTTTCAAGAGGACTAAGGTGTAATAAACAAACTGAATACATGCTTCATGATTTATTTAAGCGCGTGAATCAGACCATATGAACGGCTACCGTAAGCAACTGCTGTCCGGAAAAGACGCGAATCCAAGTGATGATAAATGTTTTTTAAAGATCGAGTTCCAAAAGACCCAATTTTTTTCCACATCTTTCTGACATTCTCTAACAAAGCAGCATCTTTGGCATGCCTGGTAAACGTATACCCTTGATATTTAATGCGGCATGCATGTAGTAAGAAGTACCAAATCAATAAAAAATATTGCACAAGAACATACAGCTTGATGTAACTTCACTACCTCTGATCAACAGTAATATTACTCCGCACTACTGAAGGAGTCGATAGCTTTTCGGGTATCAACTACCACCGCTGTAGTCCGATAGCTACTGATATAACTTATGCGTAATTTGCAATTTCATCTGCACATTTCAGAGGCATTGCGGAATGGATGACCTTGACACGGAATACAGGTGACGATTTTAATAACCACTCTAGAGCTTTTATACATTACTATATATTTATTTTGTCAATGTGATGTTTCCGCTCCCGGCCTGCAAAGTGAAAAGATCAGAAGTGCTGAAGCAAACGTTTCCAAAATAGGCTTTTTTGTCAAGAGTTCTCTTATTTTAAATTTCCTAAGCACTTCTTTCTATAACCTGTGTGGATATGAATTGATAAGCCATTTTCCTTTGTTATTATCCACTTGATAAAATATTCTCAGTGCAACCTAAACTGTAGATAATCAGTGTTTCTTAAAGAATTCTTAAATATCCGTGAGCCCTCCGACATGGACGTCTCGAAATATTGACAGAGTGCACAAGGCAAAGTCTGCTACAGGCAGCTCATAAGGTCTCCACTAGAACGTGTAGCTCCCACTGCGGGCCGAACGCGGTCGTGAACGGCAAACTTGAAATTCCCGGCGCCTGGGCGGTTTCCTATCCAACGTGTCAAGGCAAGTGAAAGGGGGGGAGGGGGGGGGGCACCGTGGTGCCCATGGTGGTGCCACTTGTGCGCGGGTGATCCCGGATTCTTTAAAGGTAAGTCGGGCCCGTCCGTGGCCCGCTTATCTCAAAATTTTTAGCGGATTTTACGACTCCGAGTTAACGAGGTATCACTGTATGTTTCCGCGTTTATGCAAAAAAAATCAGTATAAGCCAAGCGTCGTCCGTACTTTCACTTGCTATTGATTCCCTTTCACTGGTAATCATGTTTTGTAATGCTAGTGGTCATCGGCACAAATTAACCAACTTTTAACGAAGTGGAGAATCGAGCGGCACGCGGTTCACTGAGGGCTCTCCAAGATTTTCTCGGTGATTTACAGGTTTTTGCACGATTAAGGGCAGAGGAAAACGACCAAAAGACCCCGCTGATATATTCGTGTATTGAAACTTGTGCAATAAACAGCTGCCCAATGGGTGTACGCTATAAGTAAGGGCGCAAAAAATGCAGAAATTTCAAGCAGAATCCTTCATCTAAGTGGTACTAACAGAACTAAGCAGTCACAACTGTAAGGAGCGTGATTCGAAGGCCATTAAGTAAAGTTAACGAAATACTTTAAATGCATCATAAATGCCCCTCTCGAAGTTGCGTTGAGGTTTTACATTCCATATTAGACAAATGATAATGCAGAAAGGAGGGGTGGGGGCTTTCCCTTTCCCATCGGGCGCTTCTATCGCTACCGTGCGTCCCATATGTCATACTTGGCCTTTCAAATAGAAACTAGCATGTCCCATTCTACTGCACATGGTCAGCTATGTAGTCACATAGCTTCGATTTGCTATGTGAGGAGCATCTCGTAGCCCTAACACAGGTGCAAGCTGTAGATGCACAATAAGCCTTCTCTTTTTGTGCGTGTGTGTAGGGGGGTGGGGGGATAGAAACAGCTGTTATATAAAAAGTTTCGGAGCTCTTGAAAAATAACAGCTGGTTGAGCTGGCACTATGTACTATGATTGTGCATGCGAGAGCTATAAATATGTCGTAGAATCGTACAATGAATCATCGGTGAAGTTGTGTCCACGATGTAGATACGCCGAGACTCATGAGCAACGTGAGGGGCCAGTAGCGTATAGTATGAGCAGATAATGATATAGTAAAAACTGGTGTCTTTGTGGGCTACCACTCGGAATCTTACCATTACTTCGGTTTTCACACACACCATTTCCTTGTACAAGGCCTGAGCAGAATTATTACCACTTCGATGCGGGTAAATATAGGTAGATTTTAGGTTTTGTCTGCTAAGATTCACTTGGGCTTGTGAAAATCCGTGCCATTATAGGAATGAAACGTTTATTGAATGCTTTGGGCTTCATCTGATGGTATAACCATGCATCACATTTGAGAAAATTGGTCTCCCTAAAGATTACCGAGATTAGAAAAATTGGCTTCCAGCAGAGAGAGAGCCTGAAAAGCGAGTCGACCTTGCCAAAAGGTTTGCTTGCATAGCCCAGGAAAACACAGACAAGGTTTTCTCCTTCTTATTTTACAGTGTCAACTACGCATTACGGACGTACAGAAAATTCTGGGATGCATTCAACTGCCAAGTAGGTCAGAAAATGAGGGATGAAGACAAGTGTCACATTATGAATGCACCGCCTGATACTGCGAAGACAACTTTAGAACATGCCTCCCCGTGACACAGACGTTGACAATGGTTATGTTTGTTGTGACGAAAAATTCATAGCGCATAAAAACAAGGACAGAGAAGAGGAGAGACAACACGGAGCGCACTTTCAACTAACTTTATTTGGAAGTCACGTACAAATATATACCCCCATACTTATCGCATCCCCCTCCCCTCTAACGCCCACGTGTTGCAGCCTTGCCAAGGAATTCTGACTCCTTATCAGACAGATTTATAGACGCCACGCTCACACACGTGGAGCCAGCCCTAAGAATCATTTCTGCCTCCATAATCTCGCGTACAAGCTGTTCCCTATGCCTGGCTCGGACAACGCAAGATTCGAACAGTGGCACGCAGCCGCAGTCATGACAATGAACCGACAGATGGCCATCCCGGTGGTTGCTAACATTTAATCTATGCTCCCTTAACCTGTCGTTAAGGCAACGTCCGGTCTGGCCGATATACTGTCTCCCGCATGACAGCGGCACCTCGTACACAACTCCCACCGCGCATTCCACAAAGGGCGTGCGATGCTGTTTTCCACACAACACCGGCCCTTTGCGGTACGGGTTAGTCATACTGCACAGTCGATTCATTTTGTTAGGAGCAGATAGTACCACTCTCACATTTATCCGACCGGCTATCTTCTTGAGACGGTGCGATGTGTTGTGCAAGTACGGAATTACGGCTACTTTTTCTTTTCTGTATTCTCCGACAGGCACTTTTCAACGTTTAAGTTCTTGAGAGAACCCTCAGCTACAGAAACAAGAACAGCCGCAGGGTACCCAGCTGCCAGTAGGCGTTCCGATTGTTCCTTAAAACTACTCTGTATGGTATGACAGCAGGATCTACTCAGGGCGTTCTTAAAACACATACTGGCAATGCCTCGTTTCGTCAATTTAGAATGCGCCGAATGATAGGGTAGCAGAGGCTTGTTTGCCCGGGGATGATAAGACCAACACACATGCTGCTCAGATAGCGTTAGGGAGATATCAAGAAATTGTAGCACCTTGTTATGTGGAACTTCGTGCGTTAATTCCAACGGGTTAAAACATTGCCGAAACACGTTTAAAAGCTTATCAACTGCCTCAGGGAATTTAGCAACGTTGTTGTCAAAGAGAACTAAAAAATCATCAACGTACCTAAAAATCTTTACAACGTGCAGACCCTCTAGGCGGTCTGCGAGGCATCTGTCAAGGTGGGATAGAAACAAATTGCTTAAAACCGGCGCCAAACATGACCCTATGCATACCCCTTGTTTCTGGACATAATATTTTTTTTTCATCCCATTCGGCGATGGTTGACTGCAAATAGAAGCCTAACAACTCCAAAAATCCAACAACCGTGACATTTGCAGAATTCTGAAATCGCACGGCTCCAAAAACAAATCAATGCTTTCCTCAACGCAATTCATGAGCATCTCTTGAGGCAACGAATAGTACAAGTCTTTGATATCTACCGAGCAAGCTAGGAAGCCTTTGTCAAAATTCTGTTTTAGGAAATCTATGATTTCATCTGAATTCTTTACCATGAAAGGGTCGTTAATATTTAGAGGATAACGTGGGCGTTAGAGGGGAGGGGGATGCGATAAGTGTGGGGGTATATATTTGTACGTGACTTCCAAATAAAGTTAGTTGAAAGTGCGCTCCGTGTTGTCTCTCCTCTTCTCTGTCCTTGTTTTTATGCGCTATGAATTTTTCGTCAAAGCATCACCAACTAGCCCAGAAATCCGTACTCGTGAACTATGTTTGTTGGTTTGCAAATCTAGTGGAGTTCAATATGACCTGAAGAATTTGTTTCTCATTCCAAAAATATTGAAACTTTGATGCGTGTCATCATTGAACTACCAAAAAACAATAAATATATTTCAGAACCCGTCAAGGCGAATGCGAGTGTTTGTTATTGTGCTCATGCACTCAACTACGCGACAGCGATTTATTGCACTACAATAAAGGCGTTTCAGCGCAGTGCCTAAATATCCATCAGGGCAAAATATAATTTTCGATAACTCAAAAAGCAGCTTTGTCCCAATGACGTTACACCAATTGTAACGCAAACAGTAACGCCTCAAGTGACGTCGTAAGGACTTGTTCATTCAGTCGGCAACTTCCAACTCGTGAAAAGCCATAACTGTGCAATTGTATGGGTGCCTCTGGTTATGTATGACCACGCCACTTAAGGTTTTGTGCAGTTAGCCGAATGATAGCTCAGTTTTTGTTATTCGAGGACGTCGGGAAAATCAAAATTTGACACTTTTCATTATTCCTTATCTCTTTTCGGTTAAAGAACGTCTTTCCGGGCTAGAATCCAGTTGAAATAGTTAGAAAAACCTGATTCTTTTGTATTAAACTAGGACGCATTTTATCTTCACTGCCCCTTTACACTGCAGTGCTGTAATCACAAATATTTTTCGTTGGGTGCTAATGCCCCCGACAAAAAAACGACAGAGGGCCCACGCCCTAACAGTATCGTAGTCCCTTTTCTTTTTTACGCAGCCATTTTATTTCCGTTCTAATAGTTGAGCATTTTGACGCAGCGTGTAAATAGGATCAGCGAAAAAAACGCGGAGAGGAGCAAGAGGAGGATGGAGCGCTCGAAACAGTTTGTGGGCTGTCCTGAAATTTCAGGCTACGCCCCTGCCTCTTTAAATGGTCCATGAAGTATCAAAAGTTCTTATTTTATGTACTTTATTGATTGATTGTAGGGTTTAACGCGCTGACGCAGCGCAGGCGATGAGGCGCCGTATTGGAGGGCTCTGGAATAATTTTGACTACCTGGGGATCCTTAACGTGCGCTGAAATCTCGTACACAGGCGTTTTTGCTTTCCTCCTCCATCAGAAAAGCGGCGGCCACGGCCGGGAATCGAACTCGCGCCCTCGTGCTCAACGACTCAAGCCTTAGCCACTGATTAAGCAGTTGGAGACAGCGCTGTCCAGCGCACACCTCGCCGACCAGGTCATGCTGACGGAGAGAGCGGAACGGGCGAAGACGACGCTTGGACTTCTGGACTGAGAAGCCGTCCCCACGCATATGAATACTCAATAAATGTTTCATCTCTCTCTCGCTCTCTCTCTCTCTCGTGTCTCTCAGCGGCGGGTAAATTTTATTCGCAAAAGCCTCAATAATTCAATGGCTAATGCAATTAAGATGGCTGCAAAAGGGAAATTTGGGCCGCTTGGTTTGGAATCACGATGTAACAGCACAGGAAACGAGACGAGAACGAGCTGTTACATCGCCATGAATTAAGATGGCACCTAGAATGAGCTCATAAACAGTTGCAGCAAAGCTTCCTTGTTCAATTCCTGCTTGGAAGCACAGCTCTGACAGCGTATGTTGCCATTATTGCCTCGAAGATCAATCAGCGGCACAGTGCACTCTTGCAGACAGAGAGGGGGCTGTGTGTAGGGAGTGTCATGTGGCGGGGAGGCGGTATGATCATGTATTCAACGCCCCTTGCTGCTTCACCGTAGCATCGAGGGTAGCGCGTGTGCGGCAGAAGACCATTTCCGATCCTGCACAGGCTTCATCCTCTGCTTCGTCCATTCCTACCTAAAGCAACCCGTCACAAGTTACTTCCATAATTCTCATGCCTTTTTGAAATTCCTGCAAGTTTACTTGGATAACCCACGCGCGGCTGCTCCTCACATCGTTAACCTCACTGAAGCGGGCCAAATTAATGCGGCTATTGTTTGGGATTCCTACGCTCGTGAAACAACGCTGCCTGGAGTACCACATGATTGGCACCGTTTTCATCATTCAGGCACTCCTCGTTGTTTAGCTTTAGTACCCATGCGCAGACTTGACGAATTCCTGTAGCCCCTATATATAAAGTGACCAGACGACCCGATTTAGGATAGACATCTCCCGGTTTTGCGCCAATGGTCCCGCTGTCCCGCAGCCTGCTTGTGGGACGGCGTTTTGTCCCACCTTCTGTCGAAGGTATGGAAGACAGGTATCAATTGCCATGTGTCACGAATGAAAGCTGGAGGAATGGAAGAGCCAAAAGAAGCCAACTTCAAGAAAACAGCGCAGACGACGGGACTAAGCAAGAAGCACACAATACAGCTTCTGTGTTGTGTTTCTTCTTTAGTCCCACCGTCTGAGCTATTTTCGTGAAGTTACAATGAACCAACAAGCCATTCAGCACACCGTTCTGCGTTGGAAGAACGGTACGAAGGTGGACATGCTTCATCCCTTCGAAAGAAATGACGTGCCTTGCAACAATACAAAGACAATCGTCGAGTATACGCCATGTACTTGCCAGGCACAAGCGCACCAGTGGAAAGGGTGTTTTTCTTGATAAGATGTGAACGGCAAGGAAGACAGATTTAATAAACCACACTCAAAGCAACGAAGGTGAATTTGCACATGACATGCGGGCGGTACTACAGACACATGAATAAAAATGAAGAACTGATTAAGGCAATTCATTCAAGCAAGAAGTATCAGTGGCCACGAAACAACCTGGAGGACCAGGAGGGCCGCATAATGCAGATGTAACGCGAAGTAATTTGTCATTTAAGCTGTGTGCCACGTGCTTCCTTATCACCACCCCCATCCCGCCCCACCCCCCGCAAACTACCCGTCCCGCTTTGAGGTACGAGGAATATGGTCACTTTACCTATATAGCGGCATTCCGACTTGAAACTATACAGTCCCTCCTGCTCCTTGTCGCAGTTTATACAGCCCCATCTGTACCTCTAGACTTAAGGATCGCACGATTGCTGTCGTTTTTCAGTGCAAAAGAACTCCAAATGTGTTGCTCGCTGGTGATTTCAACTCCCGAACTCCTCTATGGGTCGATGACGTGTTGAACTCTCGTGGTATACAGCTGGCTAACTTCATCCATGCGCTGCAAATGCGTATACTTAACGATCCCATGTCTATGGCTATGGCTGAAAACGCATATTCGGAATCCTGGATTGACTTCACTCTTGTCTTTGGCCCCATGTGGGAAGCTGGCCCGTGGTGGGAAGTACGGGAAACACCAAACCTTTCTTATCACAAGTATGGGGTGTTTGGACCAGAAGTATGTCAACTTGCCCTGAAAAGGCGATCAGCTAAAGCAGCAGTGCATGGAGTTATTGAAGAATTGTCATGCGATTATTGGGTACAAAATGTCTCGCCCGAAGATACCAGTACTCTGACTCTATCAATGCAACGTTGGGCAAGTTTTACAGCAAGTTAAAGCCTTTAAAGAATAAGTTTGAGCGCTTGCTTAAACAGCACAACAGAAACATGGGGCGGTGTGATGCTCTTGCAAGAGATAGGTCGGCTTTGAGACGGTTACGACAGATTCCAACAATGCAGGGATTGCTCTTACGATATGAACACAAATATGCTTATTATCAGTCTCTCGATACTTGCGGGCAGCATATTCAATTTGCAAAAGATAAGGACCTAAGGCAAGCGACTTCTGCCGTATACCCTGTAAGACCATTTTTGGTCCTCCGTTTAACGTGGCCTTCCAGAGATTTAGAGCACCCTCAATATTATTGAGGGTGTTATTGAGGGCCTTGTTCGCTCCTGTCAAGTATGCCAAGAGTCGAGAAATGCTCCGCCCCACGCTGCAATCCACCCTTGGGAACAAGCTACGAGGCCATGGTCCAGGCTTCATGTCGATTTCACCGGACCGTTTCAAGGCAAGCTATTCCTATAGTCGTCGACTCGTACTCGAAATGGCTCGAAGTCATCATTGTATCGAATACGTCAGCAACCAATGTAATCCGTGAGCTAAAGAAGTTGTTCGCTACGCATGGACTTCCAGACGTTGTCGTCTCTGACAATGCTTACATCTGCCGAATTTCGACAGTTCCTAGCAAGAAACAGGATACGCCAAGCTTTGGTAGCCCCGTACCACCCTTAACTTCAAACGGACAAGCGGAACGTTTGTTCAAGAGACCAAGAAATCTCTGAAAAAGTTGAAGGGAAAGGACGTTGAAACTCTCCTCACTCGCTTCCTGTTTCAAACAACACATGCTACCATGCACAGCTACAGGAAAGAGCCCAGCCGAGTTACTTTTCTGTCGCCAGCTCAAGTCCGCTCTCGATTGCTTGACACCTGATTCCCAGGAAGGCATCAAATACCGATCAGGATCAACCCAGACAGAAGAGCTCCGTCCGAACAACTCGAACTTTTTCACCGAGTGACTCCGTGTTCGCCAGAAACTTTTCTCCGGACACGCTGGCTTCCCGCTATCGTTTGTTCAAGAAAAGGACCTCTTTCCTATGAAGTCCGCCTTTCAGATGGTGTGCTTTGGCGAAGACATGTGGACCACCTTCGAAAGCGAAACCACAACCTACCCGAATTCCAAAGCCACAGGTCTGATCCGATTTTTTCAGTGAATCAGACACAACAGCCAACGCAGACCCAACTAGCGATGCACCTGCAAGCGCGCACGGCCGCTCCGAAACGGATAACACCAACGGATCTCCAGACACTTCTCCGGGACGCACCGGTCCCCTCTCGGTGCCGGACATCCCCCCCCCCCCCCACTCGTGAGCGTAGGTTCCCCTCTCGCCTTCAGGACTACGTGTAGTGTGTCTATCCAGCAATGGGGGAGGGGTGTTATGTACCCGCAGACTGCAGTCCCGAACCTGCATACTGCCACTCCGTTTGCGTGAACTCCACGGGCGCATCGACGCCACGTCTCGTGTTACAGCCCACCGCTGGCACGCTCGGGTCTTTGCCCTCTTTATGTTCTCGCTTCTCTCTCTTCTCTCGAGACCCACTCGCTCACAAACGTATACTGTACACTTGGCTCCAATAAACAGTTTTGCCTCGGACTCCGACTCGCGAACACCTCACGTAAAAGCACCCCATTTGCGAACAGAGTGACGGCTCCACATAAACATCGATTTCCAAGCCTACAAACGGTAAACCTCAGTCGTCAACATGCAGCAAAAGCAGTGGCGACAGTGCGGAGCGGGACGGAGACTCCCGCGGCTGCTCTCGAAACGGGCTGCTGCCCCTACAGGCAGCGCTCGAGGCGTATAACGTACTCTTTAGTACTAAAGGTTGCTTCCCCCCAAGAAGACCCCGTGTGCAGGGGTGCACACTTTACAGGCTGCTGGCTTCGTTGTACTGGCGTCACTTCCGTGACGGATATGACGTAGTAGAAATCTTCGTGAGTCCTGGAATAAAACACTTTCGTGTTAAAAAGTTGTCTACAGACCGAATAATCCGGGCAAGCAATCAGCGACTCGCTTGTTGCCGGCGACAACGCCGCGTAGTTGCTACCATCGTCACAGACAGCTCCTACGCAGCCAGCTAACGCCAATGACGATGCAATTGATGCCGAGAAAAGTACGCTGTTAATTCATTTTTAAATACTTGCGACGGGGCATGTACGATATTGTGTGTGGAAATGAAATAGACCTTGCAACAGCGACGGAAACGTGCCGCTCAGTGGTGATCTCACGGCGCGCACTGCGCGGATTGCCTGGTAAATGGTGAACGGTGAGCGGACTGCTTCGCCGCACATGCTTAAAAGTGCTGGTAGGATCTGCAGTTTGGCTTAAGCAGTGCCTATTTGCCCTATAACGTTTTTTTTATATTTATGCCATGATTTAATTAATGATCACTATTCTGTACGGCTGCTATGTTTACTTTTCAAGACAACTTTTCCGCAATGTATTGTAACGGCGTATTTTCGTCAACACCTGCCGCTACTGTAGCATGATGATTGCAGTGAAGAAGTCGAAACATTGAAGAGGTTTTAAAGTTAACTGATTTAATTTACTGGTATCATTGGTGACATTTAGCACATAAGAATCAGAACGAATACACTTGTTACATAAATGAGAAAGACAGTCAATAGATCAAGAGTACTTAGCGGGACATGGCTGACTGGATCTCGGTCTCCCGGCGGGAGGGCACGACGACGAGCGGCAGAGTTTCTGAAGAGAGTCCTGGGGCAGGCCGCCCGTCCGCCCCTCAATAGCCGGAGGCGCCGCGTTATATTCGCTTCACGCGGTCCGGTGTGGGACGTATTGGGGGAAAAAGTGCATCCTGGAGAGTGCGGACGCTAGGGAACAAGGCTTTCTGCAGCCAATCGGGGAGACGCTTCTTAGCTCCAATCAGACATGTTCCCGCCAAAGTGAAAAGGAAAAAATCAAACACAGAAGACACCAAGTGCAAACTCGAAGGCGCCAGTTTCTGGCAAAATAATTGCTGTTTAGAATAAAGTAAAGGTATACAAACTCGAAAGGGGAAAAGACAGGAAGGTCGTCGGAAGAACACTGAAGACACGGAGCTCGAACGCGACCCCAGCGCACACGCCACGGCGGGGGGGGGGAGGGGGGGGGGTGAATGGAACGCCGCGGCCGCGCTAACCTGAGACGGGCCGTCTCCTGGTCGGCCGACGGGCAAACCACGCGCCGGAGCCGTTTCTCAGAAAAAAACAAGGCTAGGCGACCGAAGAGGGATACTACAAAATATAAAAAGCAAACGGAACGGGGGCTTCGCGACAGTATGAATGGTATTAACGCGAGTTTTTAATGCCTGCAAGCGGGTTTAGACATGCCAATGTTTAGTTTTAATTAGGGCCTCGACATGGGAATTTATAATTGCACCACAGGCTTTTGTCTGTTGACAATGAGCCTGCGCCTTTCTCTAGCATCAAGTTCGAGAACTCACGACTGTTCACAAAAGGCACCGCTGTGTACGAGGCGAAACAGGCCTGGGGATAATGGGGAGTTTTAGAACAGAACCAAGCGTTGGGGGCCCCCAAGAAGCTAGGGGAACCCAAACGCAACGCGCTTGCGCGGGGCTAGTTTTAGAAGAGCGTTTTCTCCAACAGCTCGCAGGCGGCTTCGGATGCGCGGAGTCGTATGTTGCGAACTTTAGGCTTAGCATCGCGGCAGATATTTTATCGCCTCTATCGTTACAGTAGCGACTGACAGCCCTAACGCAACTTTTCACCAGCTGTCACCCCCTTTCTCGTATGTGGAACTTTGTATCCGCGGTCATTGCCGTTTAAGCGATCGATTATCAAGATGCCTGTCACGGCCTCGCCTGATTTTTGCACGCAGGCATCGCCATCCTTCGACCCCTCGCCGCACCGTGAGTGAACGGGCCGGCGGTGCCCGGACCGACCTCAACGGCCGGTCGGCGTAAATCAGCGGCAGCAGATATTTGAGCATCGCGAAAACCACAGCTGATGACACTACCTAGCACAAATTTTCACCACACTACC
>JABSTR010003754.1:0-53504 GCA_013339765.2 Haemaphysalis longicornis | reverse complement strand
AACACACGGCGTGTGCGTGAAACCGGGGACCGGAAATTTGGTCTTTGTGTCTCTCTCTCTCTTTCTGAAACTGGGCTTGCATTTTGTCAAAATTCTTATTTTAAAATCGCATAAACGAACGCTTATATAAATAACACAACACACGCGTGAATCATGAAGGAGCACAATAGTATACCTATATCTCATAAACCACTTTACGGTGTACATTTAGTTCGTTTGTAGTTGCATTTAATAAGTGCGCGAAAAATCGTTGCATGGGTTCCGTCTTCGCTTGCGGTTTGGGTGTCTGATGGTTTGACATTCGGTTAGACACGTTTTTAGCGAAAGTTCGACGAACTTTTAGCTTTCGCACTTCTCTCTACTTTCATTAGGAATGGATGGTAATTTTTTGCATTGGGTATACAGTTGTTCTGCACAAGATATTTCAACAACCTGCTACCACCTCCCAACTTCGGTGACAAGTGACACATTTTGCATACATTTGCAGTTTTCAACCCGTATGACAACGTCCGATTCATGTTGCGTTCCTCGGTAACTCGATATAGCACCTTAGGCAGTTTTTACGTTGAGGAATTAAAGGAATGGAATTGAACTTCCCATCCATTCCAGAAATGGAAATGGGCCAACTTCTGTCATTCCAAGGAATTAGAAGGAATGGAATCGCGACAAGTTTTAATTTCTCGGAATGGGATTGGAATGGAATGGGGATGCCCATTCCGGACGCCCATTCCAGATGTCCATTCCGCAACACTGCTTTGAACTAAGCAAGCTTTTGAGCTTGTCGAAAGCAGCTTGCTGGCACGGTCCCCAAAGCCATGGGTTTCTCTTTTGAAGCAATGCCCTGATCGGTGCTGTGATGTCAGAAAGATGAGGAATGAAGCGGCCCACATGGTTCGCCATTCCCAGCAGTCTTCAGACACCGCTGACATCCAATGGGGTTGGTAGCTTGGCCAAGGCCTCGACCTTTTCTGGATCGGGACTGATTCCTGGTGCGCTAACCATTACTCCAAGATACTTGTTCTGGTTTGCAGAGAACGTGCCTTTCTTGCGGTTCAGCTTGATTCCCGCTTCTTCCAAGCGCTGCAACACCTGTTTGAAATGTTGGTCATACTCTTGCTGCGATGCTCCGAAGACAAGAATGTCATCAATCGTGCTCACAACTTCTTCGAGGCCTTCCATAATTCTGTTTATCTCTCACTCAAAATATTCTGGTGCTGAGCAGATTCCAAAAGGTAGCTTTTGGAAACAGAACCTTCCCATTGGTGTTATGAACATAGTGAGTTCTTGACTTTCTTCGGAAAGTTTCACCTGGTGAAAGCTAGCGGTAGCGTCGAGCTTAGAGAATACCTTTGCTGATCCGAGGTGTCCCAGGATGTTCTCGACTGAGGGTAGTATGTGACGCTCCCGAAGCACGACTTCGTTGAGTTGGGTGAGGTCAACGCATATTCGGTAGCCTCCTCCTGCTTTTTTAACAGCTACCATAGCGGACCACCATGGTGTAGGACGGTCCACCCGTCGGATGGCTCCCTGGTCGAGCTTACTGAGCTCCTCTCGAACTGGTTTGTGAAGCGGAATCGGTACTCTTCTCGGCACGCTGAGTGAGTTAACAGTTTGGCGCCCGGTTGGAGACGTATCGCGTATTCGTCTTGCAGCTCACCCAAGCCATCGAAGAGACTGTCCTTCAAAGTGACGGTAGAATCCGTTACACTGTCCACGAACTGTACGACTCCAAGAGCCTGCATCGCAGGGAATTCAAGAAGCGGTAGGTCTTGCGATGGCACAACACACACTGTTTGCACTGTAGACTTGCCTTTCCAGCTCAGTTTCACTTGGAATATTCCGAGAACGGTGAGGGAGTAATTTCCTGGGCCCGTAACATCACCTTCTGGCTTTTGCAGCTGTTTCGGTATGCCTGAAAGCGAGTCCAGTACCTCAGTCTCCTCCGCACCAGAGTCAACCTTGAAGTTAGCGTTGTGACCGTTGACGGCCACTTTTACGAACTTGGCTCTGGTGAGGGCTGCTGCAGAGTGAAGTGTGAGAGCTCCCATGTTCTTCTTGCTTTTCTTTTCGCAGACTGCTTCGAAGTGTCCAATCCGATTACACCCTTTGCATTTGGCTTGCCTAGCTGGGCAATCTGCTCGAGGATGCGTTGGTCGACCGCAGATATATCTGCAGCTCGTGGTAGCGTCGCTTGTGTTTTTGTAACACGCTTGCCGGAGCTCCCTTGAGAATCTGAGCCATGTCGCGGCTTTTGGAAGCGCTTTTGAACTTTGGCCTCGGCGACAACGTGAGCAGGATTCGGCTCTTTTTGGAACACCGCTGCATGAGCTTTCACGGCATCTTCGTTGATGCGAGCCTGTAGTCTTGCTTCTTCAAGGGTAAGCTTTTGTGTTCGGCACAGTTTGTCCAGAAGGTTAGAGTCCCGGAGACCCACGACGAACCTGTCTCGAACGAGTCGTTCCACTTCCGCTGAGGCGTGGTTGCACTTTTTGACAAGTGTACGCAGTGCAGTGTAGAACTCGTCTACGGTCTCGCCTCCGCCCTGGGTTCAACGGTGGAAGCGGACACTTTCGTAGACCTCGTTGACTGGGTGGATGAAGTGATCGGTGAACTTCTTCTTGACTGCTTCTAGCGAGCTCCAGTCTTCACTGGACAATGCTAGAGTGTCGAGAACGCGGCGGGCATCTTGGGAGCCCATGGTGTAAAGAAGCGTTCTGACCTGTACTTCTCGCGGCACTTGGTAGAGCCCAAGGAGATGCATAGCAATAGTCGTTGAACTGGTAGACCCATTTTTTCCAGGAGCTTGGGTTCGCAAAATCGAATTTCGGTGGCGGTTGAAGCCCGGTGCCGCTGAACTGGATAGAAGGCTTGATCTCTCCATCTTCCATAGCGTTTTTTGCAGGCTATGCACCTTAGACTGATCGGTACCAATAATTGATCGATGTGTCGCTCATAAATCCAACTTCTGACACCATGTCTCGTCGGATGACGAGCGACGATGAAAGCGTACACACCGATCAGTTGCTGGAACTGAGGTGCCTTTATTAAGTGAACCCTAGTAGCACAAATTGTTGCCGCAACGTTTCTGCCATGTTGCCAATGTTGTGTAACGTTAGGAAACGCATAGAGTTTCTTAGTAAGTATATTGTGAGGAACTCTATGGCTAGGGGCCTCTCCTGAGTATTCTTTCCTCCATGGTGTGCAGCATCCCTGTCCTTTCTGAACACCATGTAACTATTCAAGAAATTTCTGTGATTGAAATTCAAATGTTTCCTGTACACACATTACACAATTGGCTGATTAGCATGCAGGATCTCGTATACATCGTCAAGGTTATTAAGAAGCTAGGCCTTTGCAGTCCCATTGAACAATATTTTCTCTTCCCATATGATGTGTTAGAGCTGGGGCGGTATTCTCGAGTTTTGTCCCTTTTGCGTCCCTTTCAAAAGTGTCCCTTTTGGCGAGCCCTGATTGGCTAAAAGCAAACAACCGGAAGTGACGTAACGCAAGCGCGGCAAACCTTCCTTCATGCTTCCAACGTCCACTTCTTAACCGGAGGTACGTCACGATGAAAGGGGCGCAAAAGGGACGTTTTCAAAAGGGACAGTTACGAGAATACCGCCCCTGGAGTGTGACTATTTACGTAAGGTCTTTCGGGGCTTGCACTCTTGGGAGGGGTTTTTTAACCTTCTCTAAAGGCTTTGATGGAGGGACCCGCTCCTTCCGCCGCGAAGCAGACAGGAAAGGTCCCACATCCATGTCATCATCAGATTTGGAAGGGGTACCTGGCGGACCGTACCCCCCGGACTTTGCACCCTTTCCGGTGCCCTTCGTTCGAGCTGCGACCGCCGAGGGCGTCAGGAGCGCCCCGGGTGGCACAGGTGGGCTTACGGGAGTGGCGATTGAAGCGCGACTAGGTGTGGAGGGAACAAACACTAGTAACAAAAAACCAAGTTTTGTTCAACAATAAAACAAAAATTATATTTTACGAACTATATTTATTCCTGAATCACATTTATTTAGGCACAGTGTATCGATAATTTATGAAAATGCCGTTCATTCTCAAAACCCTTTTTTGTAGCGCCCTCTGAAGAATGGCACCTGTCATTGCTTTGTGATGCAGTCCTTGCAGTGATCGGAAAGGCGCTCCTAAAGTTCGTCTGCTAGGAAACGCCCCTCGCGTGTTTTGGTGGTGCGCATTTGCATTCGTTTTTCCTTGTTAATTTGGTGTGCACTTAATATTTGCTGTGCGTGGAGTTGCGAGGTGCGTTGTATCGTCGGTGAACACGTGTAGTATCGTGCCCGGCAGGCACGGTGAACTACGGGACAATGCTGCCAACGGTTGGAGCGGAGCGCTTTCGTCGGTACCTACAGAAACGATGTGCTGTACAAGTTGCAACAGCAACTCCCGTACACCTGGCGTTTTACTGCACCATTTTCCTCTCATTTCCACAGGTAACGCGAAACTATTGTACTGTTAATATGTGCACGGGGGTTGTGTAAGGGGACGTGGTGCTGCTTCGAAAAAAATGGGTCTAAAGCTTTGTTATGCCACAGTTATCTCTCTCTTGATTTCACCTCAGGCTGGCTCAGAGCAAGTTGTGTCAATTACTCTAGGACTTCTCGGCGTAGTACCACTCGAATTTAAACGAGTCGCTTTAATTGTCTATCTCAGTGTCTTCTCTATTGCATTACAACGCTTGTAGTGCTCGTTGCTTCCCGCACTTGTATGCGCAAGCATTACAAAGCATTATTTCCATCGCAGTACTGTGTTGTGCTGCTCCGTGCTGCGCTGCTGCCAGATCTTTCCTGCTATGTGCTTTTACATACTGCCGTCGCTTTCGTTTGCATTGATCCATTTTTCCTCTTTTTACTTATCTGTTGCGACACTTGCCTAATAATGCAACCAGGAAATTGCAGGCGTGAATGCTGAGTGAACTTCTGTATAAACCCTTGTCTACTTGATAAGACGCCAGGACAGCTGCAGTGTGCTCGCTGCACTTTCGTGAATCGGCATTCCTGCGGCCCGGTTTTCTACGTCAAGATGCAGTGTCTAGTTCTTTTCTCTTGTTTCGAAGTAGTTCTGCTGTTGACGCTTTCATTGCTCATAATGCTATGTGTTACGGGTAAAGTCAATTTTTCGGCGCGTAAGGAAAATCATAATGCATGTACTGCCCACGAACATTTTGTACTTATTGTATACGTGCTCATTTTGTGCAGTGTGGTAAATTTGTTTTATGTTCATCCTGGAATAAAATTCAAATGTCTTGATTATAGCATGACGTATGCGTTATTTCTTCTCTTAGAACAGAAGTACACAAACTGAGCAAGCATTTTATATAACCTTGATCTATACTTAAGGCACGCACGCCTACCTGCGTATGTGCGACGCAATTAAACTTAGCAGTGGCGTTGGTAGAAATTGGTATCGGGGTAAGGAGTGGGCACGTTTCTTATATAAAATGGGGGCAGGGGAGAGCGGTCAAGTGTCATTTTGGGCTCTGTATCCCAAGGCAGGAAAAAAATTCCGGTCGGGGGGGGGGGGGGGGGGGGGGGGGTGAAGGGGGGGGGTGTACGTTTGCCACCCGGTGCAATCAAAATAAACAACTGATTGCTTTTATACAGCAGTGGAAGGCATGAATACAGAAGAAAGGTTCAGAGAAGATGCAATATGCTTTTATAAACACCGAGGCGAATCATACGACAGTATGCTAAAGTGCGTTTCTCTAGTCACGAGTATAAGCTGGCGTTGACTTGAAGCACACACGCCAAGGGCTCGCCAACTTGCGTCAGATGGCAATGACATGAGCCCTCAGTGATCAGAGTCCTGCTAAGGCTATTTTGAAGTCAAATTTTCCCGCTAATGCCACCAAAATGACGTCACTTTCTGACCGGATCTTGCGTCACATCCTGTTTATTTTTTGTTCCGCCGGAAGTGTTCTCTCCTCACACAGATGGCGCTAAGCCCCATGAGCAGCTTAAGAGCCGCCATTTTCTGAACGTATGGGCTTCTATGGAAGCTTCGCTACCAGTTATATTTACCTTGGTTAATACCTTAATACTACTCTCTCGCCCTATAGTTGCTACCGCTACCACCACGGGAACGCTGCAGTCGCAAGCGATTACCGTCACGGATATGGCGGTAATGTCATGTCCACTTGCCATGTACCGAGTTACCATCAAAAGAAGCCACACAAGCTTATTATACTTCAGTGAACAGTAAAAAGTTTATTTGGATTACGAGCGCCTTCCGCGACGTCGAAAGCTTTCGAGCATTTATTAAATTTCGAATGTTTGTTTATGCCGCAGTCCTTTGGGACAAGCCACGAGTTTGTTTGAATGAGCATCACAAAAATTCCAAGAGGTCGTCAAAGTCCGAACCGGCTGACTCTTGCGAAGATTGAGACAGAGAAGTTTCGCTTTCTTGCGAGTCCTGGCTGCTATGAGGGTCATTGGAAGCAGACGACTGTGACAATGGTACACTGTCTGAGAAGCCACTGGACTCGGACGGTTGCGATGATGGCGGACTTTCGCTGGAATCAGATGACTGCGAGCTTGAACTTCCAATTCCAGAGTCCTGGCTTCCCGCCATGAAGAGTTCAGGCGCGTCCAACAGGCAGTCGAAGTCGGTAGAGCACCCTTCCGTTGCCGCAGAATCGACTTCTAAGTTGTGGCACTCTTGCGCAATTTTTTTAATGCGTTGTCTTAAAACGGTTACGAAAGTGTTGGAATCACTCACTTGAAGTGCAGCCTTACAACTGGTCCACAACTGTGTGTCTAAGCATCGAAGTGCAACATCTTCGATTGCAGAAGCGCATACCTCGATAGATTGCTCGACAGTTAGTCGCTGCGTCATCATGGCGTCGTGCTCGACTGCTCTGAAATAGTCCGGCACCGCCGTGGCTGCAGACGATTTTTGCCGGACGCACAAAAGTGACGAGGAAGCTACTTAATTAATGCTGACAAAATAAAAAGCAATAAAAATTGTACCCGTATATAATTATGACGACGAAGGGTTCCAGTGGCAAAACGCGCCGCGAGTAAAGAACTGTCAGAACGAACGCGAAGATGGAAATGTTATCGCCTGCAACATAAGTGGGTTACGCATAACCAAGATTTAAAAGCCATCTGTACGGCGCGTATTTCAAGTTTCTGATGGGTTTAATGAACACAAGCGACGAATAAGCAGCTCACGTTTCAGACGATACTGCCGAGGATTCGTGTACAGCCTTGCTTTGGCAAAGTGCTCTGGCTTATGTCCAATGCTCAGAGCTGACGATTCTTCGTCAGTTTTTCGCCCCGTTTGCGTCTTCGGCAAAGTTCTCTGGCTTATGTCCAATGCTCAGAGCTGACGATTCTTCCAGCCAGTTTTTCGCCGCGTTTGCGTTTTCGCAAAGGCTTTGGCAAAGTGCTCTGGCTTATGTCCAATGCTCAGGGCTGACGATTCTTCCAGTCAGTTTTTCGCCGCGTTTACGTTTTCGCAAAGATCTCCACTCGGCCGGGACCAGCCGCGAACTCGAGCGACTACCTCACCTTTCACCATAGCCAATCGCTCCACTACCCAACAGAGAAGCGACCCAGACGCGCTCCCTGAACCCCACTGCTCGCCTAGCACTGCCACTATTAACTACTTTCCACACGCAGAGGAAGATTACAGCACGTCCGGAAAGTACTGGAGTTCTCTGTCCGGTGTATTTTCACCTAGTGCCCTCAGCCTGCCCCTCTCACGGTGATTATCCCAATTACAATTCACTACCCACGCAACCTACTCACCTGCATCATTTGTTTTGGCAATTTTCTGACTGCCTACATACAAGCCCCATACCGAGGAAATGAACATTCACAACCAGAGCAAACTGGTGTTTGAACAACATTTATTATGGCCAACTACACACACTGCACATTGCAGCCACACCTACAGTGCAAGCTAAGCCATAGTGCACGTCCAAATGTCTCGTCACAACTGAAACGCTCACGACATGCTGGAAACGTCTCCTCCAGGTCTGAAAAGGAAGTTTGTGGTGAGCCAAACAAACCAAAACTGGAATCCCCCAACGCGCCGCACCGCAGGCACCGAGCCGCCATCCGCACTCGTCAGCAGGCACGACCCAAAACCGCAAGGCAGCGGGACCGCGCACCGCCACAGCACCCTGTGGCAAAACTCCGTCAAGTACGAAAACACTGGCGCAACCTGTCGGCCTCCGCGTCAAGTACTTACGCCAGTTGGACAGCCACCAGCACAGCAGCAAGGCCCGTCCAGACTGGCACCGCAACTGCAGCTGGCTGCAAACTGGAACGCCACCGCTTGCCCCCTGGTGGCGGCTTTCCAAAACTGCAACGCTGCTTCGACCCTTTGCCAATTTCTTTTTTTTTCGCTAGAGGGGAAACGTTAGGCTGCACTTGGACGATACTTGACCAACGTTTTAGTGGCGACAACCTTCACACTAAACCTAAATTTCATGCATTACTTCGACGGGAGGATTAACCGTTCACTAGCTCCCACAACCCATTTAACTCCACCCTGTGGCGCTCCAGACACAAAAATGAGCCCAATTTGTCCCCCCAATCTACCTGTTGCATAGCCAAACAAGACACTTTCAGATGGGACCCCATTAGGATATCCTCCAAACTATCCCCCCCAAACCCTTCGTTGCACTGTGTTTCACGACAGCAACCGAGAGAGGGTTCCGCGGAAGAGAGGTCGAAGAGATGGGGGAAAAAAATTTGGAGCGATCACACACGATGCGCAGCTCGACAGCTCCGCCCGAACCCGGCACAGGCTGCAACCAGTCACGGCAGCAGCAGCAACGCAGCATACGTTCAAGCACCGTCTTACCAACACGCACACAGCTCAGCGCCTGCACGCATGACAGGGGGGCAACACCCACACAGAGAGTCAGCCCAAGTGCACCTCTTAGAGAACACAAACCGAAAACGGCAAATGCACGACACTGCAACCCGATCTGCCGCTAGAAAACAGCCAGCTACACATCAAGATTACAACAGCAATCTTCTCGGTACACCCTGAGGTGAAGTGCTTTTGTGCTTTAAGCACATACAGCTAACGAGAAAAGTGCCATAGCATTAGGAAACAGTGACTACAGTCAACACTAAAAGCCTTATTAACAGGATATGTGGGACAAACGTCATAGAATGTGCCCATTATGCGAATTCTTATGGCACAAGTCGCACACAGAGGCCCATATATGTACACAAAAGGTGGCTATGCCTGTGAAGAAATAAGTGCATGTTTGTGATTACAGAAAGTAAAGATTTGCGCAACGAAGCTCCATGTAGGTACATAGAGGGGGACAATGTTTATGACAAATGAACAAAAAAGTTAACATTTGCAATTACTGAAGAGTTAATGTGACACAGCTATTGCAATAGTGTGTGCAGAGCCTTCTGACCGTAATACGGACATAGCAATAGGGCGAAATACACATGGGATGGCTAACCCAAAAAACCAAACATAGTATAGTTACCTTGACCTGCTTGATCAGAAAAGAAATGACAGCAATAAACTAATGTCACACGGGACCAAAACTGATGCGCAAAATACACAAAGGAAACTGAAAAGGAGGGAGGTGGGCTGACGGTTGCGGAAGATACACACTCTGCAAACAGCAATGTCTCTCACGTGCCTCAGTCGGAGTTCCGTGATTTAGAGCGTGAGCGATCCCGGCCTCCCGATTTCTCCCGATCCGCCTCCTTGGAGTCAGCCGGCGCGGGACTGCGGTCCTCTCTTGGGCTCCGTGACCGTGACCGCGAACCTTCACGGGTACCCTTGTCCCGCGGGCTGCGAGACAAACTGCGCATGCGAGAATCACCGTTCATGTGAGGGCTGCGGTCGCGTTGCTCGCTCTCCTTCCGGCTCCGGCTGCCGCTACGGCGAGACTTGCTCCGGCTACGCTCGTCCGACTTGGATCGGCTGCGGTGCTTGCTCACACTCCGCTCCTTCGACTTGGACTGGCTGCGTCTCTTGCTCCGGCTGCGCTCTTTTGACTTGGATCGGCTTCGTTCCTTGCTCCGGCTGCGCTCCTTTGACTTGGATCGGCTTCGGTGCTTGCTTCGGCTGCGCTCCCTCGACTTGGACCGGCTGCGGTGCTTGCTTCGGCTACGCTCCCTCGACTTGGACCGGCTGCGGTGCTTGCTTCGGCTTCGTTCCTTGGACTTGCTTCGATGTCGGCTTCGGCTGCGATCCTTTGAGCGACTGCGGTGCTTTGAACGGCTCCGGTTACGGGATTTGGACCTGCTACGCCCCCTGGACTTTGATCTGCTTTTCTTGGTCTCGCGGCGGCGCGAGCGGCTTCTGCTCCTGTCCCGGCTTCGGCTCTTGCGTCTGCTACGGCTCCGACTTTTCCGCCGGCTTCTGCTCCTGCTCCTCCTGGATCTGCTCCTTGACCGCCGGCGATCCCTAGACCGGCTTCGAGACCTGAAACGACACATTGATGTTAGGACGCAACACTGGGTAGCTTCACCTATAACAAAACACAGCCTATCTACTTTTTATCAATTTTGCAAATATTATTACAGCCCGAACATTCTGGAGAAATTCAAAACAGCATGATCACAGTATTGATTGTTGCTGGCTACACCAAGGCAATGCCCCTCTCACCTTCGCGACCTGGAACGGGACCGGCGACGACGTGATCGGGATCGGCTCCTGGAACGACGACGTGACCTGGACCTCCTGCGACTTCTGAAAAGCGGAGACCAACCCATTTGTGAGCCAGTGTCTGGCACTGGCGATAGGCCCGTTCACACTCGTGACTACAGCGACTGCCACACTGTGTTCACATTTGCACGCATCATGAGCAAAGGCGTATTTTTGCTTTTCTTGTTGTTTCTCGCTTGGAACATGACTTCTCGAGAGTTCCAGCTTTGAAATCGCAGAGTACACAGGTGCTATGGCAGTATATGATGTATGGAGCTCTTGCCTCCACCTTCCGCAACCAGAACGATGGCAGCAACAAAAATTGGGCAAGAGCTCTCGTGCAATGAAAGCAATGCTGGGCGACAAGAGCGCAGAAATTGTGCCACTTTTGGTTGTGCCAGTCACAAGTGTGAACGGGCCTTAAGACGTTAGATGGTAAGACGTTAGATGGTATCCCCGGGCCTACATGGCAAAGCTTGTGTGCTTTTGTCATCAAACTGAAGTCTGCATGTTTCTGCTTTGGGCCACTCTTGGCCCTCACTTCCGCCCCTTCGGTGACCGCCGCACACAACTGCAGTGGCTAGCTTAAGCTACGCTATGTGCGCTGTTTACGTTTTGAAGGCAAGATGAAAACAAAAAAGAAAGTAGTGCATATCAAGGCAACCGTGAGAATCACCAACAAAAATTTCTCACAGCAGTCGCCTCCGATTGGCTAAGTACGCCACCCAGAGGTTCTCTGGGCCAAATATTCTAAGAAAACTCGTTCCTACAGCTGCTCCTGTGGTACAGCATCTCCTCTGAAGCAAGAAGGCTCGCATTTGAGTGTGGACGGGGAAAGTTTTCAATCATGATTTTGTTAATGTTAATTCTGGCAATTACTTTATCAAGTGATCAACACACTGCACTTCTAGAATGGGTTGCATTTTTTGTGTTGTGTCATTGGGCTTAATTAGTTTCGTTTCAGCTGGGCTGGATTTGGGTAGACTAGGTTAGGTCACATTTGGAGGTAATATTCAGCAAATTTTAGGCCAGCCAGCTGTTATAGAAACTGCCATGAGTATTTCCCGGAAGTAATTCTCACGGTTACGCCGCAAAAAAAAAAAAAAAAAAAAAAGTTATACCCTTGCTAACTAGGGTCCAAATGTCATTCGAAATGTCATAGGGTGCTTCGAATGCCATTCAGAATCCGCCGTGCTACAGAATACTACAATTTCGATGGCATTTGAAAACTTTCACAATTGCTCACCATACTGCAGTGGTTCTGTTGCCGCCCCGTTCCGTTTTCGTACAATAATACAATCAAATTTAGGAGCAGTCTAAGGCAGTAAAATGATATCAAATTAGAAGGGACACCAGTTTTGACTAATGTGGTGGCTGTTAGCGTAGTTTTATTAGTATTTTTTTGCAACTGACCCACTGGTTTTGAGAGTATGAAAATTAAATATGTTGATTTCATATTTTAAGTAAAATAACAGTGCACAAAGTTCCACAAACAAAAATATTGTTTCTTTTACGTGCGGAAGTATTATATATTTTATTGCCGATTGAAGACGCTGCGTGCGAGTGTGCTAGAAATGGCATTTGAAATCCCAAATGCCTGTCTGTGCTCATTTGGCTCGAATGTCATTGGAAAACCTAGTGTAGCAGCACAACTTGGCATTTGAATCAAATGACATTCGGACGCTAGTGTAGCAGGGGTATTAGAGGCCTTTGTGAAGAGTCGACAGCGGTGACACATTGTGGGCCTGCCGGCTACCGGTAGAATTGACACTACCAAAAAAAAAAAAAAAACGCACTACCCTGACAAAGGCGGGGAGAAGATGGCACTGAACTCTATGTGCCTCCCTACATACAACGCGGAAGCAATGACGCAAGATCTTGACCTGTTGCATGAACTACGCATTAACGCCAAGTACTGGCGCATGCGCACTAACGTGCAACACTACTGCTGCTACTGTAGAAAAGTTACCCTTACCATCCCTACTTAATTTTTCGGTGAGCAAACACTTGGCAGAATATTTTCAGGGGCAACGTAATACAAACGAAACGCTCCAGCATAAGAAGCACTTGATGTCCAGCGTGGCGACACACCGCCTACCACGCCGTGGCGGAATTTCCCTATCGATTCTTCAGAACTCGAAAGAATGCGTATAAGTGAAAGTAATACGCACCTGGACCTGCGGCGGCTTCGGCTGCGTGAACGAGACCTCGAACGACGACTCGAGCTGCCGTAGCGGGACGACGACTGCCGGTACGGGTCAGTAGGCCTACCGTAGCGCGCCATTTGCACGCGCAGTTCCCGGCCGTCCATAATGTAGCCGTCCAGGGAGTCCATAGCATCTTCGCAGTCGCGCTTGTCGTAGAACCGAACGAAGGCGAAGCCGCGGCTTTCCCTGGTGTACGGATGCCGCGGGATGTAGACATCGCCGACGTCCCCGTAACGTTCGAAAACGCGCTTCAGGTCTTCCGGCGTGGTGCGGTAAGTCAGGTTGTCGACCTTGAGGGAGGTCATCCCGTCGATGGTCGGCGGAGCCCGGCCGTAACTCATGGCGAAGCTTGAGCCCGCGGCACACCACGGATGACTGCAACTACAAGTTAACGGCAAGTACTAACTCTGGGAAAAGAAAAAGCGAGTGCCCACTTGCTGCGACGCGAAGCCACGCTTCCGGGTACAGATCTCGGCAATGTCGGCACATGCGCCTAACGGAAGTTGGCCGACGCTATCCAGCGCTATTTGTTGTGCAATCTCGTATCCGCTATCAACGCCGCTATCAACAAAATAGTGCAAAAAAAGCTTTAATTATTTTTTTTCTTATTTTTGGCTAATATATGTTATGCTTTAGAGCTTCTTGGACGGTAAAATAGTTTATACGGCGATGGTTTCGTTGTCGTTGGTTTCGTAGCGGAGCAGCAGACAACCGACTTTCGTTTAAAATGCAGCCAAACAACGAAAATCTGCAATAAAACTTCGGATCAGTGCCGTTGTTTTGTGGACGGAATGCTACTTAACCAAACACAGACTACCACACAGAGTTGTAATCCTGCTGTGGTCATATATTGCGTGCTTTATCAGCAGCGTCGCTGCAGGAGCTGCAGATGATAAAATAATAAAGATAATTCCCGCCATTCGCACCCCTGGAGCTGCCGGGCCCGCACGTGCTTTCCCGCCATTCTAGTTTGAATGTCCGTTTCGCTCGCAAGAGTGGATTGAAGTAACCGAATCTCATCCAGCCGAGTGCGAATATTAAAACAGGCGGCAACCGACCAAGCCCTGTCAACCCGAAGATGTGTCCCGACGCAAAGCGCCTGGTCTCGTGTGCCGCGGTCGCCGCGATGTGTAAAAACCGAGGGCTGGGCTTCAAAAATGCCCTGCCGTGGCGACTGAAGAAAGAAATGGCGTATTTCTCACGGATCACAAGTCAAGCGGCGGAGGGAAAGCAGAATGCGGTCGTCATGGGACGCAACACCTGGGATTCCATACCACCGAAGTACCGGCCACTCAGCAACAGGTATATCTGTTTCCACGCACCAGGTTGTCCCCCAGAAATATGTTCATACCGTTAAACAAACGAGCACAAGTTTTGAAGTTGTGTATTCAGCGAGTGTGGAAAAACTAGTGGAAAAGCCTGCATCGAGAAGTATCTCACGCGATCTCAGTGAGCACCGCAGTGACGCTGCAGAAACCGACCTTTAGCTATGTCTAGCTCTGGCTTATCTAGGGTACAACGCACGACCAACACCAGTGCCGATCAGACATCCTTTCAGTCCATGTCGCGCAACAGTTACTGCGCTAAGGGCGAAAGTTAGACTAGTTGGTTGCATGATTCTGAAGACATCGTTAGTGCTGGCAGACGGCCACAAAAGAAATACACGGTACCAAGGCGTTCACGGGATGAAAGCTCCCCCCCCCCCCTCCTTCAGCGCCAACAATATGTCTTCAGTTGCTGTGCATTTTAGCTTTGCATGCTGCAACGACCGTTACTTCTCTTCACAACAGGGTCAACGTAGTGGTGAGCAGGACTCTAACGGAAGTTCCTGAAGGACATCATGTGGCCACCAGTTTCCCATCCGCTTTGCAGCTGATCCAGACGCTCGTCGATTCTGGGAAGGCAAGTGTTACACGATGCTCCACCACCGTTGCATTTTACATTTGGGACTGTATACAGTACACGTTGAAAACCTAAATGTTTCAAAGCATAAAACATGATGTCTTAGTTCAGAGTTCGACAGAATACCGTCTGGTCAGGTAAAGGCATTTGCATAAAAAGCAGGACACTGACCAATGTTGCAACAAAATTGACGTTACAGGGTCCGTACGGATCCCTTGTTCACAATGGAATGATGGCTAAGCAGCGGGTTCCTAAGTAGCACTGAGCGCATGACTTAATGTTTGGGAGTACACGTGGTTTAGAGGCCCAGATGATCTATGATTGGGTTGTTTGTTGTCTAGATAATTAGTGATTTGAGATTGAGCCTCGCTGCGAAATTCTTTTCCGTGGCTATGATGCGCGCGATGGTCCCAGTTTATCTTGTGGTCCATCTTCCCGGCATGCTCTGCAAGTGCATTTGTCACGGTGTGGCCCTCGGTGACGTCATTGTTGTACTGCTTAAGACGCCTGCAGAAGTGCGTTGATGGCAGGTACAGCATTTAAACAAAGATTGCGTGTTGGGAACCAAAACGTAAATTTAATAACTTCCGTGGCTGCAGTGCTTTTGCTTGGCAGACGTACTATATATATAAAAAAAGCCTGATTATTTTTAGTGTACACATGATGCCAGCTGTGACTCCGGTTAAACAATGAGGCAGCTCTGCCAACTTGGCTCGTCATGTCCTGACGTCAATGCCTCCTCCAAAAAAATGCTGTTTCTTCATTATTGTTTAATAATGTCGCTGTCTACTTGTACTACAAAAAAATTCAAAAGAGTGCAATGGACGAGGACAGAGAAACACAGTAGACTGGACGAGTGCTCTGGAGAAAATAGGGCCCACTGCAGAAGAAAGGTAACTTAATACAATGCTTTGCACACCATTGCGCTCTTTTGAATTTTTTCGAAGCCATGAAACTACTCGCCCAACAAGGCATTCTACTCGCACTAGTTGAAGCATGTATTGCCTTTATGTCGACTGAACCATTGACTTTATTTTCATTTTTGTTGGCCTTGTTGCTTTCTCTCCCCCCCCTTCCATCTGCAGATTGACAAAGTGTTCGTTATTGGAGGAGCCCAGATCTATCGTGAAGCACTCAACAGTCCACACTGCACACGCATTTACCTCACGGAAATTGACAAAGACTTTGAATGTGATGTTTTCTTCCCCGAATTTGATACCACCAAGTTCCGACCTATTGAAGAAGAGGGTGTCCCGCAAGAAGTGCAGTGCGAAGGCGACGTCACTTACCGTTTTAAGGTCTATGAGCGAGTGGAACACTAATTTGTGGCTCGAATAAACAGACAGACAATGAACTTTATTGGGCTCGAATAAAGCTTAATATTAATTCGTGAAAGTCCCATACACATTTGCATAGCTGCTGCATTATTTCTGTTCAAGCAGTGTTTTGTTGGGAAAGGGATTTCGATATTTGTATTCGGTTTGAGGCCTCAAAGTGTGCAAAAACAGCGGTGTTGTCATTCATCGTTTTATGGTCTACGAGAGTGTAACACGATTTAAAGCACAAGCAAAGCTTGACTACCAATCTTATTCCTCTTTTAAGCAAAAATATTACACGTGAGCATGACACCTCTATTATTGCTATTCATGCCTCATTTTGTTCAGAAAGGAATTTCGAAACTTGCATTTGGTGTGAGGACTCGGAAGTGCAAAAAAGAGCAGTGTTGCCGCACTTACTGTTCTGAGGCCTACGAGCGAGTGGAACAGTGACTTACAGCTCAAATAAGGCTTGACATATCATCTTACTTTTTATGCAAATCTCTCATGCCATGTGTGTGTGGCTTTTTTCTGTTTGTGTCTCATTTTGTTGAGAAAAGAATTTCGATACTTGCATTTGGTGCAATGCCCCCTAGTGTGTGCAAACCAGGGGGCATTGTTTGTATTTCACTTTAACTGCAAGGAGAACACTTTGCTCCTCATGTATGTCATCTGGTCTTCTAGGCTTATCCAGTTGCTATGCTTTTTGTCAATGCTCGAATATAGAACTGCGCTTTGCGTCTTTTTGCATCCGGACAGCAAATTTAACTGCAACTATTAAAGTGGCTTTGGCAAAATTTCCTCTCTCTTTAAAATGGCTACATAAGGACACACTTTTTGCTTCATTCATGCGGCTGTAATCGGTGAGGTTTGCTGGGTACAAATTATTCAAAGAACACAGCCACTACATTTCTCAAGAAACCAACGTTTAATTGGATGAAAGCAGACGACAAGGCTTAATTCTCCAATCTCGTCTGTGCCACGATCTTGTATATTTCTACTGGACATGACCGGTCGTAGAAAAAAACTTGCTGTTGGGGCAGCATACAGGGCTCGTGCCGTAGTGATGCAGCATCTGCTGAAACAAACAAACAAGAAAAGAACACTTTGGGTTGCGTAATGTCGCAAATTAAGATCACCGTCAAATGGTTTCATTATGAACAACAACAATGAAAAGGAAAAACGGTGTACGCCAACACCTAGTCCATTGTGCCCGCAACAAAAAGTACAGAACACGATAGCACACAGCACATTCCGTCTTTCTCTAGAATCGTTTTCTGAAGGACTAGTGCCGATACTCTGGGCAGTTTTGCTGTCGCAAGGCAGGCCAAAGTTGCCGATTGATTGATTGTAGGGTTTAACGTGCTGACGCAGCGCAGGCGATGAGGCGCGCCGTAGTGGAGGACACGGGATTAATTTTGACGACCTTAGGATCTTTAACGTGCGCTAAAATCTTGAACACACGGGCGTTTTTGCTTTTCGCCTCCATCAGAAAAGCGGCCACCGCGGCCGGGAATCGAACCCGCGACCTCGTGCTCAGCAGCGCAACGCTGCCAAAGTTGTAGCAATCGTAGTGGCAACCCTATTTTAAATCGGACTACCAAGTACAAAGCTCCGGACCGTAATGCATCTTCATTTTAGCAGCAGCGCCACAGTAAAAGCTGAAATTAGTTATTCAAACCCTAGTAATATTTACCAGCTGAACTACCATCTTTTTCTTTTTCCTTTCTCACTAACAGCCTCATACGACTGTTTTACTCTACAAAAGTGAAAATCAGAGAAGAAAAAATAATTCAGGCGGAAAGTTTATGTAATGTTAATTTAAAATACATACACCGAAATTGCGAACAAACTACGGCAGGCAGTCTTTTCTGTTTCAACGCACCGACATACGCAACAAAGTTGGAGAGAGACCACATTGATTTCAAATGCAGTAGTATAAACATATTTAAAACACGGGCGAAAGAATATCTCTTAAATCAGAATATCTGCTTCAATGGCTAGAACTGTGCATGTTGTTTAGACTTGTTTAAGTGTGCAGGTTTTGTAGTTGTGTCCGTCTTTAAAACGCAATCATAGTTCTACCCTGATAGTCCACTTCTACTTTGTTTTACTTTACTCTTTTGTATGTTAACATACTTTACTGTACCTTTCCCATTGCCTTGTGCTCTAATGACATGTTGCTTGTATTTTTACAACTCAAAAATTAGAATTTCCAGCTTGTTTGATTTTGCTTCTCTACTGTACTATATACCAAAGGGGGCTGGGGCCTCTGTCAAGCTTTGTAGCCTTTAGTCGCAGCCTACATCCTCGCACTTCTCAGAAAATAAAAATCTTTTATTCTTTAAAATCTTTGAATGTCTTCACCTACAGCTGGAAGATTTGAGAAATGTGTCTGAGGTGTGACCCACCTAGATCAGCAAGGAACGACGATCGTGTCTGAGGGTTGCGAATGGTTGACGCGATGAATGCCACACCACCATGGCTCAGCAGGGCTGCTAGTGTCGTGACGAGAAGCCGGACAACTGCTGGGTCGAACACCAAGTCTGCAACGTTAGCACGTCACAAGAATGATGCAAAAAACAATTACTGCCCAGGAAGTGATGAAGGTGTCCTGCATCCACCAACCTAGAAGATAGTCAAAGTTTATGTATACAAAGAACTACAAAGTCTACAAAGAACTATCACTTCTTATGCTGTTTGATCAGAGTTGATCAGACTCTCTACAGATAGGGCTCTAGAGCCTAGAAATCAATGCATGAATATCAAATTCTACTGCAACTTTTCAACTAAACTTTATATGTTGACCATACGTTAATAAAAATGATTCGACGACCTCCAGTCAAATTATAAAACAGCAAAGTTGAGGGGAGATACTGCCTCGATCAGGACCAAGTAGCGCTTGCGATAATGAAGGCTTTTAAACTGACTAAATCTGCATCACAGTCACTTTCTATAAAGATGACGTGATTGGTCGTGTAAGCCACCCAAAGAGCGGCTAAAAGGACATCCAGAACACCCATTCCTATCCCAGTACTTCGTGATTTCATGAAGGATTTGCCAGCGCATTCTTGCGTTGAAGTGCTATCACCTTTCCTATTGCATGAGGGTCTAGTGATATCATTTTTACATCCTCCTATGCTCCCACTAATCCAGTTGGCATAGTGCCATATCAGCCGTCTAGAGAAACTGTTTCGCTGTCCTAATACGCTTTCGCTTATTCAATTGGCATTGCGCCATATCAGCGATCACGCGGTTTGGCACTCTCGGTAATCTTTGATAAGAAGGCTTGAAATGTGCTTGAGGCGTTTCAAGCCGTTTTGAGATTGTACTTACTGAAAGGAAGTTCTTTCTTTGCGCTATCGGCCTGGTTACAGACAAGAATTATCTCGCCTGTACTTTTTGTGTCTATGACACGGGTGCGAGCTGGAGTGACGCTACTACCTTTTTCGTAAGATATATGCTGGCATATGGAACGCCCTGCACTAAGGCAACCACTTCGAATCAGCTGAATACAAACTGTCGTGAAGTTTGCAGTCATACGATAAAGCTGCTGGATTTACAGGGGCCATGAAGACAAAATGCAACATCGTTTAACTTGAAAGAACTAGCCTGTGGCAACTCACTCAGCTCCTTTAGGGCCATGAAAGACTTCTTTTGTCTTAAAAAATGTATAGAAAAATTAAAGCCGCTCCACTCAATGTGAAAGCTGTCGGAAGTGCAGAACAGTGATTCGTCATAATGGGCTGTAGTGCCGTTATCCGCTCACTGCTACCACCCAATGCAATTCAATTTCCCGCCTCAGCTGTGCTTACACGTCGCCTGGCTGAAACTGCGCCAGCGGGAGTTCTGTTATTTTTGTGCTTGCTTTTCCTCCCGCACGTGCCGGTGTTGCACTGCCACTTTTTTTTTGCTTACTATTGTCAAAACCAACGCAACAAGCATTGGGTTGGTTTTTACAATAGTTAATTAATTACGTATATCTTGCCTCAAATGTACCTGCAGTTTTCTTTGCACTAAACAACGGGGAGATGCATGACAAGCGCCAGCGGTTCACGAGTTTCGAACGCTTATGACTATTTAAACCACTTGGTTTTCGAAGCCTTTGCATCTGGGACGCCCTACGACGGGTACGCCAGGCTCTACTTGAGTCCGTTATCTCGCTGCGCCACCTGATTCTGGCAGTCGCTTGACATCGAGCGTTAGCGAGCTACTGACGAAAAGGCAAGCCCCTAAAGTGCTCTGCACTTAAAAAAATTTCAAATTTTGTGGTACAGTGAAGCAATATGGGGCAGCACTAAAACATGGTTACTATCAGCGTATTAACTGCAAGTTAGCATTCAAGTGATACAATCAGATGGAACTAGAGGCTGGAACACTACAACTGCCCAGTCTTGTTTCTTGGCGGTGGCTGAGGTTTGCGGCCACCAATCACACGAACAAGACTCATAAAGATGTCGCTGAAAAGTGGCCAAGGAGTCGCCACTCCTTTATGTGTTTTCTTTGATATTTTGATCAGTTGTTTGAAATTTGGGATTAAATTTAGTATCATTGTTAACGGGACTTAATGAACTAAACCTGTATCTTGTGTTCGTGGTTCTGCAAAGGGACGCTGCAACACTCTTTGAGCAGTGCAAGTAAACCTGTGCGACGTTTAGATTACACTGCCAGGAATACCTGAGCCAAATACTACACGTGCACATGAAGAGGTGGGCGCGCAAATCACTGTGAAAGATGCAGAAAAACCAACCGCGCGCTCTTCAATTCTCCTCATTATCTACCCCTGGCATGGCCTAAACGACATCATTGCGGCCATGACTGTCCTATTGGCTGTCACTGGTCAACTTCGCGGCTTATTTCTCACATTTCTTGAGACGATGTGCGTTGTCGGCGCTGTGTACCAACCTCTTCTATGCCTGAACCTGTACTCACAGTTTTGGCATTTCTTTTGTGTTTTGAGTGCTTGCAGAGCTTGAGTGACGAATTCAATAATTCCCTTCAACGAGACCACTCGACAGCAAACGTTGATTGCCTCAAAAATGCCCTACCAGCCTGAGCGCACGCTTGCGAGCAGGCAGCCATGCCTGCTTTTTTGTGGCACCAGACCGAAAATAGACCCTTCCAAGTTGTGGAGAAAAGGAGAAAACTCTCCAGCCTGTGATATACCAAAGGCCGCCGAAGAGAACGCCGCTAACAGCCCCCCTCGCCCGGAGAGTGCAAGCAGCTTTCGTCGTGTATTCCGCGGTTGAGTTGAGAGGAAACAATTATGCACGCAATTTCTCATCACGCATAGTTTCGGTGATAGTGAATGGATTTCCATAATTCTTGCAGGAGCAGATTGCTGGGACAACAGACTTTACCCCAAAATACATTCCGAGTAGTCGATGGCACGTGCTGCAGGGCCCCTTTAATAGCCAAGGCACACTTACTGAAAAAGTCATCTTTCAGAAACACACACAGCGCGCAAAACAACAGGACGAAAGACGGAGGGATGTACAACACAAGCGCTTGTGTTGTACATCCCTCAGTCTTTCGTCCTGTTGTTTTGCGCGCTGTGTGTGTTTCTGAAAGATGATTTACCAACTCGCCTAACTTTCGGCGTTACTTCATCTTTCAGTTTAACTTCACCAAAAATGCAGGAACTGTTACTCACCAGCCCCAAGAATGACGTCAGGACACAGTCCCCTGTAGTCCTCAGGAGAGCCCCAACAAAGCATATCGACCCGTGCGTTGCACCCTACGATGTTATTTCGGAGGAGATTTTCCCGGACCGTCTGAAGCACAGCTTCATGGCCGTCGGTAAACGTGTACGACGACGGGTTGCAGGTCTTGCAGACCACCAGGCCAGTCAGTCCTACACCGCAACCCAGCTCCAAGACATTCCTTTGACGAGAGATGGGAAGATGCAAGCTGGCTCAAATTGCAGTGATGAGAAGAACACTGGTTAGTGTTTTACCTGTCACACAGAAGGTTTCTATTTTCGAGACACCATTCCGACAAGCACTTTGATGCCTGTAATACAAAAAAAAAAAAAAGGTGAGTGCAATCGAAAATACGTAGTTGTTAATAGATGCAGAGTAGTTGCGACTTTTAACAAACAACACTCCAAAGTAAAATGGCTTTTGGGCTAGGGACTGATGTTCACTTACTTTCGAAGGTGTATCAATTACAGTCGACTCTTGATAGTTCAAAGTCGCCTACCGTAATTGGAATTTTCAATTAATCAGAAATGGTGTGCTGGTCCCAGCAATTTTACACGTGACCCAATAGAAGATATTGCTCAATAATTCGAAGCAAAAACCCATGACATCAGTTAATTGTATGTTATTTTGAATAAAAATCGTCAATGTGGGCATCATTTCTCAATAAAATTCAAATTTTCAAGCGCAAGAACAGCGCTGTGTTCCGTACCATTGCGAGTTAGAATCACACAGTTGATAAAGCGGCCAGGCAGTTGAGACTCGTGCCAGCGTACACATCTCTCTCTTTTGAAATCCCAAACCTTTGGTGCAGTTTGTTTCTATTCCTATCCCAGTACCTCGTGATGGATGCATCAAGCTTCAAGTTTAGCGTTCTCTACTAACATGGCAACCTGTGTCGTACGCTTTTCCTTGTGACGGCAAAAGTCGAGACTCAAGAACAAAATCAAGAAGGGAGACGTGTTGCAGACCAATAAAAACGCTGCTCTTGTGATTTTTGTTTAATTGGAAGTTCGCTTATGGGGGCACACTGGTCTTAAACCAAACAAGTTTATTTTTACAGTTATGATGAGAAATTGACCCGCCGCGGTGGCTCAGTGGCTAAGGCGTTGCGCTGCTGAGCACGGGGTCGTTGTTCGCGGCCGCGGCGGCCGCTTTTCTGATGGAGGCGAGCAACGCCCGTGTGTACGCTTTTCGGCGCACGAGACTCAAGAAAAAATCGGAGCCCTCCACTACGGCGCGCCTCATCGCCTGCGTTGCGTCGGCGCGTTAAACCCCACAATCAATCAATCAATCATGAAGAAAATTGGGGGCGTACACAGTTTTTCATTCTGACTGTAGATATAAATTTTGTTTTTGTGTAAAACGATTATATCCAAATTTATTTCTATTTTTATATTTGATTTTTTGACTGCTTCTGTAAGAAGACTGCTGTGGGGATGCAGCTGAACAAGGTACCAGTGAACTGTGCACAAATCAAGGTGTGAAATAAGACAAACTATCATTCTATCTGGTCTGTAGCAGAAGTTACGACCATTTGAAGTTTTGGCTTGAAAAATGGAAACCAAAAAAAAAAATGGTTTTGCCTTCCAGGCCTGATGCAGAGCATTTATGTCATTACCAGCTGCTCTTTCTGGTAAGATGTTAGACACTGAAGTGTCACCCGAGAGTTTAAACAGTGCCCACTGATGTGCTGGTTGCCCGTGATGAATGCGATAGCGGCACGCAGTGCGGCAAGTTTGGTAGTCATAGAAGTTGTTCTATGGCTGAGAGTAGCACTGAAAGTGGTGCATGAGATGAAGAATCCACATGCCTACAGCCAATGAAATGGCACACACAGATTCATGTTCTACGGCAAAGTACTTATGAATGCGGGCAGGGATACCCTGTTTTCGCATAAGTGCTGGACACTGTAATCATGATTCGTAGAGCACTGATTGCCAAGTACATATACTGTCGCTACGCTATGACTTTTCTGCTCAAACAGCACGGACCACTGATGTTCTCGTGTCTGCCGAGTGGGTCGGTGTAACGCACCAAATAGAAGAACAAGGAGCCACCATGTCAGCTGATAACACAGCGGCCTGCACTTCACAAGATTTTCGCACAGTTATTTTTAGTTATTAGAGGCCTTCTGCTAAAGACTGTGCGTTGTATGAAGTGCAGGGCTGTTTGCTCACTTCTGGAGCAAGTAAATTGCTAAAATTATTCTCTAATTATATTATTCCGACCATTCCATTATTTCGTCCAATTGATAAACTCACCTCCCAAGTCCTGAAGCCCAGTTGTTCCGTTCGAGACAACAGCACTGTGCTCCTTCAAGGTGACTGCAGTGTGATCGTCCTGAAAGGCAAGCGCTGAGAAATATATCAACGAACAAGATTTAAGCAACACGAACTTACAATGACGTACGTGACGAAGCCGGAAGCGCCTTCATCATCCGCATCTGCTGCTAAGTTGGTCAGCGTAGTGAACAGTACAAGTCATCGATGATGTCAACGTTATGGGCTTCTAGCTGAACAGAGAGAGAAATAAGTTAGAGTCGGACAGAAGCGTACTGCTTGCACAGGGGTAATTGCTTCAAATGCAAATATAGTACCTTATTGACCAGGCATTTGAAAAAGTGCTTGGTGTAGGATGTCCTTGGAGGGAAGTCCCGGGCCGTGCGATGTCGGATGGTGCAAGCGACCAGTTGTGCCTGGAAGTCTTCTGTGAACATACTTGGAGGCATCGCATCCTAGAAGGGATAATTAAAATGCGTTGCCATTTGAGATGCACGTAGGTAGAAATGTTTGTTACGTCTCACTCCCGTCTGCACTTTTTTCTTTGCTCTAATGAAACATTGCAAAGGCTTCTCTGAAAGCTAAAGTGGATCGATGTTCACTCACCAGAAGTTTCTTTACTTCTACAACAGGCACACACGCTAAAAACTGTTTTGAGAGTTCCGTCAACATTTTTTGCGACATGCCCCAGTATAAGACTGAAGGGGTGTGGAATTTTTGTTCCGTTATTACCGCAGAAAACAGCAGTCGCTACGCGTAAACTTGATCTCGGCCCACACATCAACAAACGCACGTGTTCACATATTGGATTCCCGCAAACTGGATTGACCTGCTTCGGCTCGTGCCATTTGCAATAAAGCCAACAAGCCAAGTGTGAAGTCTCATCGAAGCCGAAGCCTATCCATCGTCGCATCCATAAAGTTTTAAATTGTTGGAAATTGTTTCCATCTGTTTGTTGCTCGAAGTTTTTCGAGAGTTTACTGGTCATGTCAGAAGGCCGCCCGAATGATGTAACTGATGTGGTAAGGATGAATCGTGGGCGCACATTTCAGTCATTTGACGGTGTTAATTTCATGCGCAGTCGATTATTATCCCGGTGTTCAATGGAGAGCAGTGGATACACGACTGCCTGAGTTCCGTGGAGGCGCAAGAATTTGCTGGTACCTTAGAGATATCCATTTACAACGACTCGAGCACGGTATGGTTATTGAAACCGATGTTTTTTTCGAGCTTATTTTGATGTGTAAAGCGATTAAAAGTAAGTTTGAACTGGAACGTCTACTTGGCAGGACGGCACGGCTACCCTCTTGCAGGAATGGAAACCGAAACTCGAGTCTCGCGGCATCTTCGTCCGCATTTCTTCGGGCGACGCAGGCTGTCCACCGAAGGGAGGCGAGTCCAAGTTGTTTATTGCGTGTGTCTGTAAGAACGGAGTGTGTGATAGACAAGCACTAATTCCTCTCTCTAGTGGGGGCCGCCAAAAATGCCGCCGTGCGCCAGAGCAAGGGACGCTATTTGTGCTTCCAGGACATCGTGAGTTTTACGCTGACATGTTTTATGAAAGTCCGTGCTGGGGTCCCGTAAGCATCGCCACATCTGCCCCTTCCCGGAAACCCAGTGTCACGCCCGCTTCACTGCTCGCGGTGAGAGCAGCCTGTCTTATCCCCCGTGAAAATGGAAAGAGCATTTCTAGCAAGAAATCATAATTTCCGGCTTCATTATTAGATCGTAGGTCGAATCTACAGCTTCTAACTAGAAAAATTCTTAGTCTAAGTAAAGACAATTATTTCCAGCTTGCGGGTTTTTTTTTTTTTTTTTTCTATACTGGACTGACTAATGCTAGCTGGAAGTAAATCTCAATCCAGCTAGAAATGAACTAGAAACTGAATTTCTACTAGAAATCCTGCTATTCCTAGCCAGAGGAAATTTCTGGTTCAATAATCCAGCTAGAAAAAAACCATATTTTCACTTGGGCCAACAATTGCTTTTTACACAACCGGCCAAACCAGCTTCTGACTAGCCAGAGGTGGTGTTTACTAATCACAGATGATCGGACATGTAACTGTAGCGACGGCTACATTTAGACGAAGCCGTAGCAAGGTATGGTAATTAATAATTAACTGTGACTCTGGCTAGTTGGTGAATGCATGTTTGGCTGCAGTGAGTTGTGAAGCGGGCCTGTCAGTGGGTTGCTAGGGTTGGAAGTGATTTGGCTACACTTACAAGGCCCCAGCCGAAGCCGGTTCCATGGCAAATGCGACTGTTTTTCTCCCCCCTTGTAGGATGACGTGATGCACCCCACGCGCGTTCAGCAGCAGTTCGACGAAGCAGTCGGGCAGCCGCCCAATACGGTACGACACACGACCCTTTTTAAGTCAACACAAAACACCATCTCTCCAGCTCGTGTAGAAGGTTTGATGTCAGTGCAGTTCATGGCTACATGTGTATGTAGCTTTCCCATAGTTTAATCTCAGGGACGCACTGTTGAAGTGACCTCCAACTATTGATCTCTCTTGCAGATAGTTGGCTCCCAGTTTCATCGATTACCAGAAGGTTCCACAGAGAGGTACACATTATGGGCCAATACCTTGCACCCCAAGAAACTCACAGTTCAGGTAACGCATTAACCCTTTGATGCCAAAAACTTTATTATTTAGCATCTGAGAAGTTTTTCATGGTCTAAAAGGACTGTCTTACATCACAAATATGAAGTCAGAAAGAAATTTCGTTCATTAGGACCGACACTAGGAGATGCTGGGCACTGGATGCCCATATATCACGTGAACAAGAGAGCTAGCTACCTTGATCACCATCATTCATGGTTCAAGCGAAGACATAAACATAAAGTTTGTATTGCTATACTTGTAATAACAATGAAATTGCACGAATTCGGTTACCTGTCCCCATTGAGCCACCCAGGCTCGATGCGAGTTGACACGTGGAAACAATATTTTGTTTAGCACACGGAAGTACATGCTGCCCTCTCGTCTTTAATTTTTGAAGGTCCAGGATCTTTTTTCTGCCGATAGATGGTGTTAAATGTCAAAAAAAGAAACACAAAGTGCGAGCGAAAAAAATATTGTTTCAGTTGTTGCTCCTGAACAACCTTGACTAGCAAAGGGTTAAGCCGATGGCTGTCAACCTGAATGCAAACTCCATTAAAGAGTTTGTCAAACATTTCCTAGGTCTACACATCCCACGGACCCACTGTCATCATGCCGACGTGGTTCTGCAGCAGAGCGGTCTTCGACTTCGTCGGTGGCTTCGATGAAAGCGGGAAGGTAATTAGCACGTTGGTACAAACTGGTAGTCTACTCAGTAATTATCTTTCAATGTTACATTCAATGCATACAGATCAAGTGTTATCTTATGAAGGCACGTTTATCCTTCTCTATTCCAGGGGACTCCAGAAGACCTGATATTTTTCTACAAGCACCTGACCTCGGAGGAAACTGTTGTGAGAGTGGAGAAAGACTTGCTAACTATCGCTACCACCCGCAGCAATCCACATTTACTATTGATGAGTGAGTCATTCATGTGGAGACATTCGCAGACGTACGGGATTTGCATGCTGCGATGATTAAAGGGGTGGTGAAGGCAGAGTTCAGCGTTGTTCAGTTTGGGTAAACTAGTATGCAGTAACTCACTTAGCTCCATGGATTCCAGGCTCGAAAAATGTTTGAAAGGACTCGAGAAATATAATTTCACACTACAATAACATATAGCGGGTAGGAGGGACGTAATATGGGCCAGTGCTGAAAACATAGTAATCAGTGTGTTAGCTGCACATTATTAGCATTTAAGGGAAATGATCAAATGGAACTTGAGGCCCCACTACAATCACCTGGTCATGTTTCTTGATAGTGGCTTAAATCGACGGCCACCAATCGCACAAACAACACTCTTTGACGTCGTAGAAAAATTCCAAGAAAGTGCTGGGGGAATTTGTTCAAAGTTCATGCAAAACTGACATCATTGTTATTAGAATGAAGTGATCTTTTTAATGAGGCTAATTGGTATTTTGTAAGCACACACTGAATAGAATGCTGGAATGCAGCAATCCTACGTTGTGAAACTTTTGTTCCTTTAGGTCTACCATCTGGGGCCTTCGACTTGCGAGGCTGAAGAAGAACGTTCTCGCCCAGTGGTCGAATTTTACGATCTGGAATGCCGGGAAACAAGGGCGGAGGTTTTACAGGAGTCTTGACATTGAGAACCGTCGCAAGGTACTACATTTTTCACACATCCACCAGTGTTGGATTGGTGTTAAACGTTCGAGGTACTACATCTTCCTTGTGTAGGTTGTTGCGTTCTGCGACGTTGACGAGAAGAAAATTTCCAGAGGTGTCTACATTCACGAGGAGTCGGAGGTACTTTGCGTAGTTTATTCCTGACGCTTTGTGCATGGCCAAGTCTCGAAACCTCTGTTGCAGGAAGTTCCAAAACCAAGAGTCCCCATTATACACTTTGAAGACGCCGTCCCTCCGATGGTTATATGTGTGAAGCTGGTAAGAAACGAAACTCGCGTTTATCTTTGTGAGGCGTGCGGTTCATTTTCAAATTTTACTTTCAGGACCTAACCAGAGGCTCTTTTGAGGCCAACCTCTCATCACTAAACCTTGTCGAAGGAATCGACTACATCCATTTTTCTTAGTAGTGAGACAATATGGTCTTTTAGAAACGAAAGATGTGAATAAACGTTTTTAATAACAGTGATTAAGAGTGCTCGGCCTGTTTCGCTGACCATAGCCATGAAAAAAAAACTGATGTGAGCTTTGGCAATTTCGAAGTATCCCTGAATGCAACAGTGCCTACAATTCAAATTTTATATAGGGTTGTATGTGCTGAAGCTACGCTTGACCTATAAGGCACTCTTGAATGGTAGTGTGTGTTTTTGTGACATGCTGCTCTGCTTCACACCTTCTCTGCCTCGCACATTTTATCGTGTTATGGTCAGCTGTCTGTTTTCTTGCATTGGAAAGTAATGACACATTGACAACAAGACTCATTCCAGAGAGAGAGAAATAAACTTCTTTATTAGCAAAAAAAAAATTGCACGGGCTTTTAAAGACGATAGTATTTCTTAGGCTACGCAGAAATTTTGGTCTGTCTGTCTGCTGTCTGTCTGTGACTCGATTCAGCCACCCGGCCAAATTGAAACAGAAGCTGCGCAATAGTCTTGTATACCCACAGCAAAATACAAATGTCAAAGTCTGGTGTCAATGTTCATACTTGTCAACTTTGTTGAACAAGAACAACACATTACTCAAATAGGAGGCAGAAAATCAACGCATAAGTGATGTTTGCAGTGTTCCTTCATTAAAAAATTCATGGATGCTTGATTTTTGCGATACCAGTCCACTGCAGAAAAAAAATTTACTCCTTTGCCTGCTGTTGCCCACAACACTATTCTGGTGGCATTTTAAGAAATCATACGGCAACAGTAATGAAAGGTTCCACTAGATAGGTTCCACGTTCCGCTTGGAATGCATGTGCAGTAGGGCGATGTGGTACTTTAGTCGTTGGAGTAGGGTGCCTCGATTCACGCATGTCTTCGCCATACAGCAGCGCTGACATCGAGGCACCTGGCCTCGATGCCAGCGCTGGAACACGGTGAATTTAAATTGACTTGAGCAAACCTCTAGCATGTTTATGGGAGGAGCGAGACAGGAGAGGAACAGCATGAGAGGTGAACGGGAAAGAGAAGGGAGGCATTTACAATTGGCAGGGGTGCCAGACGACTATCGTCTTTCACTGACATTTGCAACGAAGTGAAGCAGATACGCGGCCATTTTTTTTACCTGCAAGATGTTGATGAGTGTCGGAGATGTCCTACATTGCTAAGGAACTTGATTTTGACTGTGAATGGTGTTTCATATACTAAATAAGCATGGCAACAAACAGCTTTTCTAGACACAAATTGAAAAGAACTCCAGGCAATTTTTTGGCATTGTGCTCACATCTTATCAAGTTTAGAAGTCTGCAGCGGATGGCATGATTTTGGCATATGCAACGAAAATGTTTTACGTTATGTGTGAGGACGTGTGGTATGTTTGCTCCACTTACATGCTGAAGTGGAAAAAAATCAAGTTGGGATCGCGATTTAATGCTACAATGCCACAGATCTCAATGCCTGGGTAGATACACACAAAGCCATGCTGTAGTTGGACTACGGATTAATTTATACCAGCTGGGCATCTTTAATGTGTGTCAAAATTTTGGTGACATGGGGCTTTCAGAAAGGACCTCTGTGGCCACTTATGGAACCCATTAACTCATTTGACCTGCACAACACTCTATGCCATCACAGCACGCTGAAACTGAACAGCACCTTTCATTCAGGCTGTTATGCTCACCACTGTACGAGTTGTTACCATCTAGAATGTTGCATAATAGAGCAGCGGTCGCCTACTGACAAGACTTGGGAACGAAAACCCTTGAGGCTCCACAGGAGTCATTCTGAAAGTCTTATGCCCGTATTCTGAGTCCCTCCTCCACTGCATTGGCTTCCTCCACACGGCTGAGTGGAGAACTTCGCAATGCTAATGCATTGCCAAATCGATTTTAAGGATGTCCTCCACTGGAAGCTTGAGTGGAGGAACGACTCAGACTACCAGGGTTAGTGTAATTAAGCTGAATATCTACATGTCTACATGTCACTTCAAGTGTGACACTTTTTATGCACCTGCTGAAAAGGTACCACAAGGCAACCCCTCAATATGAAGCGTATGTCACTTGTGGTGTGAAATATCCAGTGGCTTCACTAAGGCAAAATGCCGGATGGTCGAGCGCATGCATTTGTTTACAGTACTGTTCACTGATTCTCGGCTGCGCGGCAGCTTAGAATGCTTGTCCTCATGGCCAGTTGTGCTGGCAGACAAGACTGGACTGGCAGACAAGATGCATGCTGCGGAACTGGTGTCTGAAAATAAAAAGAGGGGATTGACATTGTTAGAGCTGGTGCTTTCAGTGCAAACCATCCCAGCCTGGTGGCCTGGTTATTGTGGGACTAGGACTATTAGGAGGAATAAGTGCACGATACAATAATGTTATCCTGCACGAGACGACCTGCCCAACCTTGCTTCTAATTTTCGACAGAATTTCCTTGTGATCAGGGGAAGTCCACGGGAAGTACGAGTGTTCCAGAACATAATGCCGAATTAAAAAATACAGAAGGTAATGAATAGGAAGCCTAGAAAATGGAGTTAGAGTGTTTTCTTGGATATTGTCAGGAATTTGACGGAATCTACAACAAAAATGACTACACGTATGCTTGATTCGACTTTTTCCCACTCCAATACCCCTTGCCTTCCACATTCCCTTATCTGCCATTGTAATCTCATCCATTTTTATTTCTTCCTTTGGAAATGGTAGTCGGGAAGTCGGCCTGATTTCCTCCATGGCAAGCGTATGCTACCACCCGGTGGATATAACGCTTTTCGGAGGAAAAAAAAGCGTTATTCTCACCCATGCGTCACATCCGTATCCGGCTGTATTTTTTGCCTCAAAATGTTCTACAAATTTTCAGGCATAAATATTTTAAACGAGGCTTTATTTTAGGAGACTTCGCCCTGCCTAGTTTTTGTTACATTATTTTTCTTTTCTTTCTGTGATGTAGTCGTGTGCTACCGTTGTTTTCGGCGTGCGAGCCGATGTGTAGCCATGTGCGCGCGATATGGCCGCGTACCCGCGTAACGTTTCCCGCATCGTTCAACGTTCTTTCTACAGTGGTAAGTGGTTCTGTTTATTGTTCAATCGCTTGTTTTGCTGCGATACCTTACCGCTTGACCTTGTGCTTGACCTTGTGACCTTGTGTAAAATTATATACACTTCCCATTCTTTTGTCCTATGCTCCTTAGATCCGCCACAATTGAGCGCGAAAATTTTCAGACAAAGGACGCCGCTTACTATTTCGGACCCGTGGCTTTCGAACTTATCGCTAATGCGTATATCTGCCCCTCTTCCATCTATGTGCCTTACAAGAGGCCACGCACGATATCGCGTACGCTGGTGGCAATGCAAATTCTTCAGCATCGGTTGCGAACAAGTGTCCGCTTGTCTCAGGTACTGCAGGAGTGTTTGTAGCTGGGCTAGTTGGTTCGTTGCCCGGATTGAACTGCGCTAAGACGGGACAAAATGAAGCGAAACAACCACGGGAGCTGATTAGCCACAGTTTGTTTTGGAAGGAAATATTATTTATAGGGGAACAAATCGATCATGGTTATCTGTGTACGCATTGCGGCACGCGGCGAAACAGATCAAATAGGCGGTAATAGTGCGTATCTAACATGAGTTGCAGCGTCTTGCGGGTGAAACGTGAACCTCTCCTATCTCGCCAAATATGCGATTTCTCTGCCCAGCGGGACCGAGAGTGCATGCCACTCAGGAGCTTGTTGACTGTGCTGTGCAGCAGCTGATCTGGATACCCAGCGGAGCGGAGACGCTGGATTTAGAAGGCAATAGCCATCCCTCTTCACGTCCTGCGAGCACTCGGTGCAATCCAGTTTTGGGGCTCAAATCTAGCATCTCCGCTCTGCTGGGTATCCAGATCAGCTGCTGCACAGCAAGCCAACAAGCTCCTGGCCGATATGCACTACAGTCAAATGCCCGTATAACAAAGCGTGTGGGACCGCGATACTTGTTCGTTACACACGTCTATTCATTATCCAATAAAGTAGATAAGCATACTGAGAGAAATAATTGTCAGAATTAAACTGCAGTAGGCGAAATAAAGTCAGCAATTTTCTTGTGCACAGTAGTAAGATGTACTGAATGCGTACCCACCACTGACCTGCTGCTATTGAAGTGCACAGTGATCTGCGGCGCGAGTTCTGAGAGTGACGAGGTCTATATCTGCAGCACATCAAACGCTGCTACCGCTTCGCGGTAGTCATAACGCTCAGCTCCTCTGCAAGCTATTCCTCACTGCTCACCTGATCATTTGTGGCGTCCCTTTTCTCTATGATAGCCTCCACGGTGTGGTCACTTGTCAGGTCAGAGCAAACCAAGGCCTGGTCTTCCACCGAGGCATTTCCGTCGGCCGTCACAACCGATGCTACGATGCAACACGCACTGTATGTGTTTAATGATTCCTACAGCTACCTGGCTGAACTGGATGACTCACGGCACACCTATCAGCTGCCCGTTACCACGTGTGCAACCGCACACATGGTGACGTGTGGTATTCGTTATCAAACCACAATTCAGCAATTGGGAATGCATTAATTCTTCTATTAAACAGGCAAATTTGCTGTAGTGGTCTTCACAATACATAAGAATCTGGCCAGGCCATATGGCATGCTTCCTTGTACAGACTATTTCGTAGTAGAAGCGTTCGTTGTAGTGGCGTTTGACTGTATACGGCTCCAAAGAAAATCCCGCCAGAAGGGCACAAGGAGAGCAGTCATCCCGTACGTCTGCTTTTCTCATCGACCAACAAGCTGAGGGGGCTGTGCAGAAGAGCTAAGCTAGAGAAAGTGCGCAAGAGCTGTACTAAGAATCTGGCAACACCCTCTGTCAAATGCGACGAGGAAGTCGTATACGAAGTTCCACCATCCCACAATCATACATTGGTCAGACAGGGCGATCAACGACCAGCAGCATGCTTGCCCAGCACGTGAAAAGTTGCGATCTGTTTAAGCCTGATTTTGAGTCCTGTCTCGAAAAGGCACGCAGAGGCCAGCGCGCATGTGAGATATGCATGAGCACGCTGTCCGTGGCCCCGGTGGGCAGAGAAATCGCATATTTGGCGAGATAGGAGAGGTTCACGTTTCACCTGCAAAACGCTGCAACTCATGTTAGATACGCACTATCACAGCTTATTTGATCTCTTTCTCCGCGTGCCGCAAAGTGCACACAGATAACCATGCTCGCTTTGTTCCCCTATAAATATTTCCTTCCAAAATAAACAGTGGTTAGTCAGCTCGTGTGGTTGTTTCGCTTCACTTTGTCCCGTCTTAACGCTGTTCAATCCATGGCGAGGTACCGCCGCCAACAACTATCTGTACAGAGACTATAAGTTAAAATCCAAATTTATACATTTTTTTTTTTTCTTCACAGGCTAAGACTAGCCTTAATGCACAATTTCTTATATTTCTAAGCATACTTTTCTTAGCTGGAGAAAGAGCCATACCGCTGTTCACCATTAAGTGCTATCATTACGCATTTTGTTTATCAGTGTTGGAATACTCAGCACAGTCTTTCAACACTGCGTCAATGCGTGTGTGAAGAGAGAGAGAGGGAGAGCTAGGGCTATGTTACAGTATTTACGTCTAATCGTGGTAGTTTTGAATTATTGGGCAGTGGCGGTGGAGTCTGGCTAGGATATGCACGTGCATTACTGACGAGTGCCAAGTGCATGTGTAAATGCATTCTTCTGAATGTTGTACACTTAGTGCTGCATGTTGACTAACATTGTAGAGCGTTCAACATGCTCTTGAAAGAAACACACACAGTGCGCAAAACAACGGGACAAAGACGGAGGGATGTACAACACAATTCGTTCAAGATGATTTACCAACTCGCTTTCGTTACAACAATGCTCGTTGACAAGTTCTGAACATTCATATCTAATGTAAGCGTCAACCAGAGTGTCATAATTGTGCTGTCTGCCATCTTGTCGTGCTAGATGAGCCTGCATAAAGGCAATTTGGGCATTTACTGTGGATGACCTGAAAGCTTGCAACAGTGATGCTCGGGAAACAAACCTATCGTTGCAGTACCTGTACCCCAAGGATGGCCACCTGGATGGCCCCGGAGAACCATGGCCACCGCTAAAGTGGATGGTGTTCACCTTACCAAGCACAGCGGTTAGGTAAGTGCAATTGCAACTTGTGTATTGAAGTAATCTGAGTTGCCATAGTCTGGCCCATGTTCTGCAGTAGGCTGCAGAATGAACCAATGGCCCACCTCCCCTTTTCTGCTACTAAAGTTGCTACTGCTTTTAAAGTCCAACTGCACTCAAAATTTCGACTTCTTGAAAACACTATTTTCATATAGTCTGCTGAAAAAGAAACCAAGCTTGCAAAATACAGCAGCTGAAATATGCGCACGTGGACGCTGCAAGCGGTCAGCAAAAATTGGCGATTTTGAAACCGAAATCGAGGAGAGCGCAGCCATTAAAATGACGTTGCAGCCATCCAGCGAGCGGCCAGCAGCTCAGGAGCAAGCCTGCGCACAAGCCTGCGCACAAGCTTTATGTGTGCATGGGGCAGCAAATGGGTGGAGCATTCGCAGGAGAGCTCGACCGGTTCTCCAGCTGCGTGGCTGGCCAGACGAAGAAGGCCAGACCGTCACAGGCATGTCACGGGTTTTATGTGATCCGCTGGCAGGTGGCGGAGCTTTTATAACCCTTTGAGGGTCGATTTTTTTTTTTTTTTTTCATCAAATGCAGGGTGTCGGACGAAATGTTTTTCGTTCTGGTTTCTGTTTCGTTCCATAAATAAAAGTTCCGTTCCGTTTCAGCTACGAACGAAAAAAAAAAGGTTCGTAATGGTTCATAACGGTTCGTGTTTGCGCAAACAAAATTTAGATTTGTGAAATTGTTCAAAGGATTGAGAATTATGAAATTTCGTTAAAAAAGGTGAAGTCATGCCTAATATGTTATTGAAAAATATAATTTCTGAGGAACTCATATAGTTGTGATGTTATTGTTAAAAGTTTAAAATGGTCTGTCTCATGGAACACTGTAAAACTCCTGTTTTTAATCTTAAAAGAGATAGTATGAGAACAGGTACCAATGCATTAACATCAGTACCTTCAGCAACCCCCCCCCCCTCTCAATATACATCCAGACGAAGGCATAACAGCACTAAAATTGGTGAAATTAATGGCACACACCTGCATTGGAACCGTATTTCTCGAAAAACTATTAGAGATAATACTGCCCTGCCCGAAACTGTTGCTTCCGCTGCTTAAGAAATGTTTTCCGCTGCACTTTCGCAGCACTTGCATACAAGTGCAACATGAGTTGTAGCTGTTTGCATTGAGTGCGGCTGTAATCTGCTGTACGCGCTGGTAGTGGTGTATGTTCACACCAAAGGTTATATTTTTTCCTCATTGTTTTTATGTCTTGTTTTAAAATATTAGTGTTTATTATACATGTATCACACCCCCTAAACAATGTAGGGATAATGTAGGTATTTTATTAAACTAACCAAATAAATAAATAAGGCCGTGACGTCTGCATCGCAGCCAGATGACCGCGGCAATCATGCGTGGGGCTCAGCACTGCGCCTATCGAAACAAACGGAGAGAGTATGGGAGCAGGCAGCAAGCCTTCCTAAGGAGAGTGGGTGAGAGAAACACGAAAGACGTGACTACTTCGGACTCAGCTTTGTGGCGACCAGTTCAAGTAGATTTTAACTCAAATAAAACAAATAATGCCTATTCTCACAAAAATACGTATATTTAATACAGAAACAACTAAAACAGTTCTTGGGACATTAAAAAACGTTAAGGATTAGTATGCATACTTGGCAGGCACAAAACCCTCCGCTACATTTGGCGTAAACTGCCTTGCTCCCATAGTTGCTCGTTGCTTCGCGTTTTGTCCGGTTGTTTGGCTCCGTATTTTACAAATTACTTCGTTTTATCACAAAATTAATAGTGAAGTTAGCTTATTTATCAATTCGCTGTCTTGTTATGCGACCTGACCGCCGGTAACATCAGCGCCAGAGGTCTACGTCAACACCGTGCGCCCGAAAGTTTGCGTCGATGTCTGGCGGGCTCTGACTTGGGCGTAACAAGCGCGTACCAATGCATTCGGCGTACGCCGGAGTACGCCGGTTCCTTACGCGCTTACGCCGGTTTACGTCGTTGCGCGAGTACGTCGGTTTTACGCGTGCATGTGGTTGGGCCTTAATACTCAGTAGATGAAGCCAGCTCTTACTGCGTGCTCGGAAAGCTCCAGATTCAAATAGAAAAGTATCAAAATTTGAACTCGAAAGCATTGACAAACTGCTATCGATTTGAACAGGCGAGGTCAGGAAAGTGATAATATTGGTGTGTGCACTGTACCACTAATCAACAGACTTCGCTAGTTCAAACTCAGGTTAATTTGAACAAAGTTTCATTGTTGGTGCTCTTTGCTCTCAGTTGGCCGTATGTCATTAAAACCCATATAATCATCACCGACCAAATTTTAGATGCAACGCATCTCATGCTCGCCCCTCTGTCCTTCCTGCGTCTGTCCGGCATTGTCCGCACAGCTGCGCCTCTCCTCTCTCCGATAGCACACCCTCTCTCCCAAACAGCTGCGGGTTGGCGCAGTGCGCTCTGACTCTGTTGCTAGGCGCCAGTGGGCGGCGCTGCGCTCGGCACTGCGCGCACTGCGCATGTGCAGTACTCTCTCTCTGCGCTCTCCTCTCCTTCGGGCGCTGTGAATATAAAGCGGCATGCCAAGCTCCGACGGTCTCAGTCGGCGGTCGTCCGCGTTACGCTTGCACTCTCTCGCAGTACTCGACGATTGCTTGATGCAATCGTCGAGCCCCTAACTGTGCACTTTACGGACCACAAGGCACTCATTCTCTTCTGCAATAAAGACCGTACCGGAGCATACGTGTACTGCATGTGCATTGCATGGTGAAAATGGAAGATTACGCCCACCTCCCCTTCGCATGAGAATCCCTGCTATAAGCGTAATCAATACGATGGAAAACGCCAATGGAACCCCCATGAGATGCGTTGCATCACACCAGGGTTCCCGTGAGGGGAGGTGGGCGTAATTTTTTTTGTCTCCTTAGAGTTTGAATAAATGAGGTTTGTCAGTTTGTTTAAGTGCTATACAGTTGAGCCCACTGGTTTCTGATATGACAAACTGGCACGATTGTGAACCTTGATGAAACATAAGGTCAGGCTTCTCCTAAAGATGTATGTTTATCAAGTTATTGCATAAATGTGATAGCTAAGGGTGATAGAATGAATAACTAATGTTACACCTTTCTAGCTCAAGAAAGACACTTGGAAAATTTTCCTTTTATGGTAGAATGTGTATGCTGGCAGGCCATGCAAGGCACATGCCAAATTAAGCAGCAAAGTTACTGTACAGACAATTAAGAGATTTTGTTGACCAAAGTGGGGAAAGGAAGGGAGCATGAATCAGACAAATTTTAGTCACGGTGTTTGGCTCTTGCTGGGTAGCAAAATCCGCTCAGTGAAGTCTATAGGATGTTCACTGAGCAGTGAAGTGTCGCAGTTCTCATGTGAATGGCAGCCATAGGGGAACTTTCTATGATATTCACCTCGTGCGGTAATCTGGGCCATTTGAAAAATCAGGTGGTTGCTATACAAGCAACACTAGCGACCAACTGCAGTGCTTCGGCCTTGCTTATTCATAGCAGGAGTCGAATGCTCACCAAATTCTCATAATGCATTCCTTGCGTGCCTGTAATGGCCTTCACTCTATTCGAAATTGCCCACCTGGCAGCCCCAAGTGGGTTCGCTGCAGTATTAACCTCTGCGCTCACGTGGACCAAGAAAGGCTGCTCCATAGTATTCTTGCCCGTATGCACTTCAGTTTTATTGTGCACGACATTCTTTGTAAATTGCATGGCACATAATTGCAGGTGAGTTTTATCTCATGCCAGTAATTTCTACATTTCTTCTATGTGCTGTCATGTTTCTTTTAATCTCCATGCAGGTTCAAGCAGCCATGGCTGTCTGCAGGCGTAGCGCTGCCGAGCACCAAGGCTTCTTTTTGGTCTACAGTAGGAGTACATGTGTGATACCCAGAAATGTACGACATCTGCGTGATGTACACTTGTTGCATTAATAAAATTGGGAGCACTATTCCACTGTTCACTTTTTTGTCAGGTTACACACAAGCTGAGAACATGCATGTTTTGATATGAAGACTTTTCATTGTTCAAGCATTTTTCTCATTGCAGAAAGTTTCCTATTAGTCTTTAGCCTAGGCAGTGTTGCACACTATGTATGAAATGGAGTGTACTGGCATGCTACTTTTGCAAAATAAATAGTCCTCAAGCCACATCGATAATTTTAATTCATTACGTGTGAGCAATAGGTGGAGCATGTTGGCAAAAAATTTTACCGTGTATACGTTATTAGAACGAGATCAGTTAAGATTTTAAAAAAAGCATGCGGCTGAAGTGGTGCTGCTTTTGTGCCACTGCCAACATTGGTGCGGAGATGCCAATGGTGTGAAGTAGAAGCACCGCTCACCACCTGCCTGTGCTGTAATACCGGGGACACGCCATCTCGATGGGTCACATGGGCTTTGACTCGTGTCACCTCTTGCACACGTGAAATGGAGTGTGCAGCGGGTGAAGGGGGGCAAAAAAGGAAAGGCTGAATATGACAGCCATAAAATGCCAACACTGGTGGGCAACATAAGAAGAGGCAGGTAGCCAACGCCGCTGCTAAACAGGGCAGACGTGACCACTTAGATGGTTAGAGTGCTATAGCACAGTTGGCACGGTGTACAAAAGGCATGAGAGCAGCGCCTCGTTTGGACTTCCAAAGCCAGAGCAAGATTCGTGCATCAGGCAGCAGGGCCTAAAGTTTGCAAGGGAAAAGAACGAGATGCATTTTTGCAGAATGAATAAGCCCGAACAGTACGTGTGTGATGAACTCAGGGTTCGGTGGTGGGAACCACGAAACGAGCACACGGAGTCAATGACGACAGAGGCCACAACACGATGGGGAAACGTAGGAGCGATGTATTATGCGGCAAAAACAGCTCAAATGGGTCATGGGCAAAACGGGAAGAAACGAAAACGTTAGAAACGCGGCAAACGCAAATGAGAAAGGAGAAAACAACAAGCGGGATTCAGTCCTGCACCTTCTAACAGTCCCACGCAAGTCCCAGTTCAGCGAGGGTAGCGAACGCCCAACATACGCGTGCAATCTGGACTGGGCTCACATGGATTGTCGCAGTCACACTAGCCGAGGGTCGCAGACGTGCTGGTCCCGTTTGGCTGGCCCCACGTCACTCGAACCACACGTGGCCCGATCCGGTGGCGCAGCCCAGCAGGAACATGAGGCGGCCCGGCGCGGTAGCACGGACCTCTCGCCCGGAGGCCCAAGAGAGGCAGGCAGGGGCGGCGGCTCCGACGGGTGGTCCTGTCGAACCGATGGCGGTCCCGCCTGAGGGTTGATGACCAGACTCCCCGGCGCAAGGCACGGGTGCCCGGTGTGGTAGCGGGTACGAGCGACCGGCGCTACGGCACGGCCCCGTAATGCGGCGTTCACTGGCGACGTCCCGGCGCGGTAGCACGGGCGCCGTCGGGGGGGTGTAGATCACGTTCGGTGCTGTCCAAGCACACACCGAGCTTCCGCCGACCGATGGTGGTTGGTTGGTTGGTTGCCTCCCACCATGGCACATACCCACGCGGGGGATTGGCCAAGAAGTTTGTGCCTAATGAGGATGTGACCTATGTTATTTTAGATCCCAAAATTTAGAAAAGAAAATACCCAAGAGAATTTTTAAATATGTATAATATGAAAGTAGATTCAGGAAGAAAAAATGAGGTATGTGTGAATGTTTAGCTGGCTAGCAGGAAAACCTGCCTGTCGCCACAACATAAGAATGGAGGGCAGACACAACATCCCTGTGGCAGACTCCTAGGGCGGAAGCGCCTAGTGACAGGACCTCGTAACTAGATAGCGGAAGGTTAAGGCGTCTAAAGGTTGACTCCAGATGCGTGCGTCGCATTGGGGAGAAGCTGCGGCAATTAAATAGAAAATGATCTCCCCGTCGCGTTCCATCCGCTCACGCGCTCCCGCACCGGGGCATTATTGTCCTCTAATTGCAAGCATACCCCTTCGGGGATTGGCGGCACCATTACAACGTGCATGCCTAGGCAGATGGGAGAGGACCCTCACGCATGCAGTTGTGCCTGCTGACCCACCACTGAGTGGAGTATTTTTCGTGCCCATACCAAAGCCACACATCCACGCTCAACGAGGAGAAAGCAGTGTCATTGAGTTTTGGTAAATAAAAGTTTATTGTGTTTGCGACTCATCTTGCGAATAAAATAAGCGCAAAAAGCAACAGAGTGGGACTGTGCAGTGCACCCCGTGGAAGCTGCCGACCTCTACGGCCGGCTGCCGGACACCATAACGAGTGCCGTCTATTCGACGGACCTGAACGCACAAACTCTAGCCGTCCAGCAGCTCGAGGCTGCTCTCGCCAGGCAGAAGCGGAGCGAGTCGCAGACGGGGGGGAAAGGGACGAACTCCCGAGTACCTTTCGCGCACCGCTCACGCCGACGCCGGCGGGGCCTAGTCCCGAGGACGTCGTGAACGTGGGTGGGATGTGGAGGCTCTGCACATCCCGACCTCCCACTCCCTGCTGGCCTCAAATAAAGTCTTTCTCTCTCTCTCTCTCTGTGTCTCAAAGTGACCTTTCGTAGCACCGAGACCTATCGCACTAGGAAAAAGTGCACTATTGAAATAACCGCAGAGATAATTGATAAAAGCACAGGATGCATACTTTACCGCTTCGGAATAAACTTAGTTTTGGCATTGTCAGGTGTTTCTAAATTTTATAGAAATCTTAAATTTTACAGCAGTTTTGGCAATTCCTATTGACTTCCTAAAATGGTGAAGCTGTACAGTAAGGAGCCCTGAACAAGTGGACAAAGTGATGTAATGGTAATAAAATTACTAATTTTAGCCAATAAGCCGCAATAAACCAATATTAGTTAGCCAGTAACTTCACAACTGTTTATGATGCTAAAATTTATGGCACTCTTCAATGTGGTCGTCCTTCAATCGGGTCAAGGTGTGGTCACGTACGACTGATCAAACTAGTAGTCATTTACAGCAAATAAACAACGTGAATCAAGCAGAGAATCTCAATTGACCCATACTTTCTAGCAATAATAACTTCATTTTGTCTGTATACGGCTAGGGTTCCGTGTATTTTTGTTCTCCGTCACAAAAACGCATGTGCCCTTCTCTTTCCCCCGCGCTGCATTTACATTCGTGACTACTTTCCTCCAACTCCCCGCGGTGGCGGGAATCGTCCGCACTGGGGTAATGAAGCCACCAGCTGTTTTCGAAATTAGCTGTCATCTTGCATAGCTCACCGCCACATGAGGTCCGTTTCTCCTGCGCGACCTTCGTTGGTGTATGCCTCCTGCAGCCAAAAATTGTGTCACGTGTCGTCCACCGTCACAGAGTGCGCGATGGCACAAATTTCTTAATTTTTGTTGGCGGACAATAGAAGAAACTTGAAGTGAATTTCGCCGGAGTGCATATATATTTTTAGGCCAGCATGCGGGTGCGTGCCGCCGAGTGGTTTTTAAATTTTCTTTGTACCACCCACCGTTCTTTTATTTTCTCAATAAACGTTTTGCCTCCTCCTCCTATTGATGGTCGCCAAAGCGCAGCCGGCCGTAGAAAGGCCTGACCATTTTATGCCTAATAATAATAAAATACTTCCGCATAGGGAATATAGAGCCAAGTAGCCTCCCAAGCGCGGATTTATTAATCGTATACAGAAATGCTGTAATCAACACTTTTTAGAATGTTTCAATGAGAATTTAATGGATGCGACGTGCGCCCACACTGCCTGAAAAAAAAAAAAAAAAAACATTTGGAACGTGGATAGAGAACTTTTTAGTAAGGTATCGGAGGAATCCGACATTGCAGTGCTGATTGAAAATCCGCAACTATGCATGGGCGCCTTAATAAGGGCAAAAATACACAATCAAGGAGTTTGCTCTCAATATTCTACAGGATTTTAGGCAAATGAATGACGCTCGTTGTTTTAAAGTTAAGACTTCGATTCTTTTTTTTTCTTTTTCGAGGCTTTCGAAAGCATGATGTACAGCATGAGTAATTTCCCAGCGAACGCGCCATAATGCCCAATAACAACATTTGCAGAGGATCTCTAAGCGCGCATCCGTACGAGAGGAGTGCAAGAAAGTGTTTCTTTTCAGTATACATCCATGGACGGGTCTTCTGCCTACCCTCGTCGGACTTAATGCAGATACTTGCATAATCCGTACTGCTTGAATCCAGATGTTAGGAACACTGGCTGAAATACTCTTTTCATTTAAGTTGGACGCCAATCGAGACTTCGGGCGAGATTTCTGATGCACGCACTATGGAACGCGTCGCACCCAATGGGACTTGAGCGCGTGGCGAGGGTTACGCGTTTTGCAGATATTGACGCCAACCTGGCGCCAGCCTGATGCGTGTTTTTGCCAACCTAGCCAAGATAAGCTTTCGCACTATAATATCCATGAATTACAAGATTTTTTTTCTTCATTATAGTGAAACAGCTTATGAACATTACATTTTGTTAAAGCGTCACAACGAGCTTATGTTAACTGTAAAAATCAGTTTTAAGCTAGCAGAAAGAACGGTAACCTATAACATTTCTGCAATTTTTAATCTAACGCGAAAGCATTTCTTGTCTACAACCCGGGTGGTGGTATGCGGTTCGGCGTCTTTTTAGACAAGCACGGCGCCGTCCGCGGTTTGAAGTCTCGGCGAAAGTGCGCAGTGGCGAGAAGGATGGACCAAGAGGAGGGAAGCGAATTCAGTTCGTCAAAACAGTCCGACACACAACCGGAATTGCATTGCACGCACTGACTGCACCACCATCAATCAAATGCTCACCCGTAAATATTTTTTAAGCGGAGCTTTGTACTTCTACCCCCCAAGGGTTCTGCCGCGACTGCTGGTGTCAGCAGAAAACTCTCGCGAATAAATGAAAGAAATTAGTGGCACCGCCAGGATTGAACCTGGAACGAATAGAGAAACGGAATGAGAGCCCGTCTTCTTACCGATTCAGCCACGAACCCACGCGGAGACGTGGAGACGGTGCACTCACTGAGCACATGTGCAGATCTCCCTTGCGTTCTCTTTGAATGCCACGTGATAGGGTCACGCGAACTCTTGCGCCGCTGTGCGCTCCGCCGACGGCACGTGTAGCCATCGTGTTCGTGCCTTGCGCATGCGCTAGGAGTTACCAAAAATTACATTAAGCTCAAACCAACTAATGGCATCTCACGTCTCCATCTTTGCCGCCGATCTCATCGCCTCCGTCGGCGGCGACAGAGACAGAGGAGAAGTGCGATCGTCTAACACCGTGTTTGAGCTGCCTTTCATTTTATGAAAAAAAAGTTTCCACTCACGTGCTTTACCAATGCAACTCGACCAAACACCATTCATGGATCATGCATTCATTTGACCTTAGAAAAGAATATCTCTATGAAGTAATAAGGGGAGCGGTTAAGTGCATTTCACTTGTCTCTGGTTTCACTCTTTGGAGAGCCACGTGTATGAATTCAAGTGACGTCACATGGGTAACCGTTATAGGTGTTGTATACAGCTTCGCTTTCCAACCACCTTTACAGGGTGGATTGGCACGTATTTTTTTTAGTTGTGCACCCTGGCTCACGAGAGCGTCCAGAAAGCGCGAGCACAGGTTTCCGAGAAAAGTAGTATACTTTTATACCACTTCCTACAAGCTTAATAAACCCTCAGTGCAGGCGTTGTCGTTAACTAAAAAATAAACCGGCGATATTCGTTTTATTATAATACGAACACTTGTCAAACGTCGCAAGGAAAAGCGCGCATTAGGAAACATAGCTTACTTTCTTGTGCTGTCCCGGTGATCCTGCCATCTTAAAAGGTTGCTGGTAATTAATTCTTCCTTGCGGGACTAGAAAAGAAATTTCTAAAATACGGCAATTAAAAACCCGATTTCTCCACTAGCTGTTTCCAAACTTTAATGTAGCCGACTCTCTTTATTTGATATGTAACTTAATTATATCTGCTAACTTATTTCAGTTAAATCATGAGGTCTGACTTAGGGTATACAAAGCCATGTATTTTTTGTCAGTCCCATTTTCCGCTTATTAAACTAAATTTTAGCGGTCCCCGTAGGCCTGGGTTGAAATAACGATGAAGAGTCTGTCAACTGGCCCTGAGTCTGGCCCTGAGGGTAAAATAAATAAATAAATAAATAAATAAAATAAATAAACTATCGTTAATTCAACCTCGTTTAGTCTGATTTTATCAGTTGCTTCGATCAAGTCTAGGAGTCCCATTAGTGTATAAAGCTACGCGTTTTATTCGGGTCAATTCAATATTTCCTTACTGCGATCAAGATTTGATTGTCCCACCAAGACCGAATCGACGCGGTATAAACCCCTGAATTCGTAAAATTTCGAAACTGGAAACAACTGCTAGTAATAATATACTAGGTAGATAAGCGCCAAGAATATACATACAGCGTTAGCTTCTTTTTTTTTATAACGAACAATGTCTGTAAGAATTTAAAACTGCGAAAGTTACATGCAGGCTGCAGTGTACATGCGCGTACGCGTTTAGTTTCTCCGTCAAATGATTACCATGGTTGAACGCAAAGCTTTCGTCGCGCGAAATCGAATGGGAATTGGTCAAAGACGCTGCGATCAAAAGACCAAACTGCATGCTGGTCAAATTCGAAGATCAAGTAGTCAAAGTTTAAATCCAGGAGGCAACCAATGAAAGCCGCACGAGAAAGTTTTGCGAGAAACCCTCATCGTCGTTAGACGGAGAAGTGCATGATTTTTCAAGGGTACGTGGCAGCTTGTAAAACGACCGCAGCATTCAGTTGTGAAACTGAGTACAGGTTTTCGGCACCCTCCTGTCTATCGTCCTTCAGCCACGCAGGAATTGGTTTTTGAAAAACCATTAACCAATACTAGCCAGCAACCATTGCAATTCTTGTAAAGCAATGCTTCTCCACGTCAAGCAATAACTTTCTATCATGCGGTATTTATTCTGTAAACAATTCTCGATGACTGTAGTAAGAGCATTTCTGTGAAATTAACGTTGCAGCCGTAATTAATGAAGTTACGGAAGCGTCGTACATCACAATTTTCCTTTTGAGGTAAATCTTAGAAGGCACCCCCCAACTTTGTCTTTCGCTTGTGCACGACGCTGTTTCGTCATCAACTGTCAAAGGCCAGCGCCGCAGCATTCCTGAATCGGTTGCACACACCAGCTTTGTGGGAGCATTTAGCTGCAATATACTCCTCGATACGCGAAACTGCATGCAGGCATGAAGAAATTGCATGAAGGAAAGGACTTTCACTTCCACTTCAGCGTCGTCTGTCTTCCAGCTAACACAAACATGGCGCATTGAGCGAATCAACCATACTCGTCTGTAAATCAAAACTATTTGTAAATACTGAGTATGGGCGTAAATCATGCCACACAATGGCGTGCCTCGTAAAGGTCACATCCACGCTCAAGATTTACCGATCTGAAAAAAGCCCCTGTAGTTATCTACGCTTTGCAAACTGCACCGCAGAAAAACGACAGAAAGTCATGCACAGTAACGCTGCGCTGACCGCCACCGGCATTCCACTGACGAATGGTTCGCCACGGGCGGCGCTGTTCGCTGAAGCGACGGTGGTGCCATACAATGGCCATCGGTCCCTATGGTGGAAGTTAACTGGGTGATTACCACGGAGCAAGATAAACAGCAGCGCCGACTTCGCTCTCTCTGGCGAGAGCTTAATGTCCATCACTCGCGGAGCACAATGTAGATGGTGCAGCGAATGGGCCGGCCGGCTAAGCGGCCGGCATTCCCCGTGCGCCGGCAGGCGCGTTGGCGGAACGCTTTCCATCGCTTTTGTCGTCTTAGCTTCGGCAACGGTAGATTTGGGCACGGAGTGCTTTGGGACTGCTTTGGCGCCACTTTGCGTTCATTGTGCTCCTCTGCACGGCTTGATTAACTTGTTCGACAGCACCTTCTGGGTAACCCGTACCCGAAGGAACTGAGTGGTCGTACGGCAAAGGTACGTTAAGGATTGGTTTGAATGGCGGAAAAACAAAATGTAGAGACCACATACAGACATATGGCTGCTATACAAACACTACCTTTTGCGCAGTGCTTGCCAAAAATGTCACTCCATTTTGTAAATTTGTGAATACCAATTTGGCTGTGTTTTAACAGGTTTCACAAAAGGCGAAAGGAGCAACTAGTTCTGATCAATAGCGATTATAAAAGTTCCCCTAGCTTTCTCGCAGTTCTCCAACTTACGTCCAGAACAGAGTGTGCCTAGAACACGGACCGGCACTCACACGCTCATCAGAAAACAACAGAAACGCGATAACATCACCCGCGACTGCCCGCGGCGTAGCAATCTGCTCAAGATCAAGGCCCTGACAGTGCGGTCTTTTCACAAGACTTCATTTCGTGATATTTGAACGCATCCGGACCCTATATCTCTGTGGTGATGACTCGCCCAAAGAAAAGGTTTAACGAGCCGGTTGTTTCGATGGTCAGCCGCTTAAAGAAAAAAAAAAAAAAAACGCCGGGAACTTTGGTAGGCCCAAAATTGCAGCCATACAAACTGCAGAATTTTATTTGGAGTCCGCGGCGTTATCGACGAGATAACACGACCGTAGAGCGACAGTGAACATCGGGCGGTAAGTTGCGGCATGAGTTACAATGAAGATTGCGTTTGATATTCTTGGGTGCCTTATCAAGCTGACAGTGTTTTTGTATACTTAATACAACAGGGCAGCCGTCCAATTCAGTCATTGGCACAGAAATGTGTGTATCATTGCCGTTTGCCGATAGAGACTCCGGGCGAACCTTGTAAGCGTTGTCATAGCCTCCTTTATACTTGGCTATGGCGTTGTTCGTGCGCAGAAGCAGCATAAATAATTAAGCACGTGCCCAGGGAGCGGACGAACAACAGAGGGCAATTTTTGTGCTGCATCTATTTGCCGTAAGCAGAATCACGCTAGACTGCATGTTGTGGCATTCCATATTACTCTTGCTCATTCTTTGGTGCTTCTGAAGTCGTCGTCGTTCAGTTGCGTCTTACATCTGCTGGGTTAGTACAATATTTTTAGCGGGTCTTCATAATGTCAGAATAAACGCCTCCTGATAGGGAATAAGCGATCACGATGTATGCGATGGTGTGCGATTATCTGCGCCATCTATTGCGGCTGCGCACGGGTGTTTAAATTCCGCGCGTGCACGCACTTCCTCCTGCATAGTAGGCATAGTAGGACAGGCATAAGACAGGCGTCGTTGCAAAAGAAAAGACTTCTCTGGGGAGAGCGAAGAAGGGAAGAGCCATGTACAGAGGCACAGCGACGAGAGGGCGAACGAAGGAGGAAGAGAGCAAACGGGAAAGCTGGGCGGCTGGCGGCGCTTGGACATTATCGGCCCGAACAAATGATTTTTTCTGGGCCGCAGTCGGCACTCCTCTTTATATCTTGCTCCATGGTAATTACTGAAGAGACACCCTCCTCAACAGCCGCTGCTACAACGGAAGCAAAAGCTGGGTCAGCGAGGGAAGGCTGTTGGAGCTTGGCAACAGCTTGTTCCACCGCTCCTAACTCACTCCAACAATGGTACTCACTACGGTTGCATCAGCGAGTGATGGAGAGTGTTGGACTTTTTGAGCTCTAGCAGGGCAATTAGAATAGTCAGCTGGGTGAGCCGCTCCACACAAACAACATTTGGTATCTTGGGCAGTGCATAACTCGACTACTCGGCGACCGCATAGCAGACGATAGCAGACAATCCGCGCGCGCCTCACCAGGCTATGTGTAAACATTCGCGCATGTCCCCTTGCGGATCCCTATCGGAGCCTTCAAAGCGCATCGCAGGCGCTGCATGCCGCGAATCACACTTTCCTATTCTGGCCACTGTACTTTCGCTTTTTTTCTTTGTCGGCCTCAGGGCCGACCGGCCGCCGCCTTGGATTCGATTCGCATAAACAAATGAACAAAACAAACCAATATATGCCAGTGACTGAGTGGCACCACAAGAATACTCCACATATGTAAAACGCATTTTAAAAAATATGCATGTTGTTTACAGCGAAGTATCTGTCTGCGTCAAAAAGTATCCTTTTTGTTTTGCTGTCTTTAGCCAGGCCTTGCAAAGTCGCATCAAGATGGCATCAATAGTGGCGGCTCCCAACGGGAGGTTGTTTTGAAAGTTTGACACGTGAATTTCCGATTTTTTCTTGCGTGCGCCAAAGTGTTTCAAGAACACTGAAGGACTCTCCGTGTGTAGATCGCTGGCCGGATGCCCAAGAAAACGAGAAGCCGCGTTGTCGCCCAGTTTGTGGTGTCTACGGGGTGTCAATCCCGGCCGCTGCCGCAGTGGTTGCTGTGAATGGCGAGACAAACAAAAGACAATGATACGCGTACCAATTTCGTTGTTTTCGCTCCCGGCAGTGTCTGTGCTACCTTTTTGCTGCCTCTTCCACCAGTGCTTGAGCTTGTGGTGTATTTGTTACGCACTGCTGTGTTTTTTACCGTTGTTGGTCAGTCATCCTTGATGCTGCTGTGGTTCTCTTGCTAAAGTCTGGTGTGCTCAGCGATCTATGTACACATGTTTAAATGAAGCCCTTGGGTGGTGTACGAAAAATGCCGTGTGTAAATGAAAATGTTTTTTTTTCGTTGCGATTCTTAATCTTTTATCGTTGCAGCCATTTCCCCAATTTGACATTGCATGGCATATAGCTGTGCATAGGCCGGCTGCTAATTTGTAACCTCTTATAGCGTAAATGGACACCTAACTACGTTGTAAACATTGTCTGTCTAGAATATATAAGCTAGATTTTAAGTGATTATGGTTGATTTACACACATGTTTGACGAGAAAAGCAGAGTTGAAAGTGCGTTTTTTCTCATGCCACTCTCCCAATAGTTTGTTTACGTCGGCTATGATGACATATTGGCAACCCGTCAGGGCTAAATTTAAGATTGCTAGCATGTTTAACATTCAGAGCGAACAAACAAAAAATTACGGAGACACCTTATGACATAGTTTAATGAGAATACAGTAATGTGCCATTACTGAAAATGCCCTCTCATTATCACCTCCTCTCACACCTTTGTCTTTTCCCGTTTTCACACTGCTTTCACACCATCTGTTGAGGCGGTTTTATTTGATTGCAGGTTTCAGTAGGTGCCTCATTGTGGCACTGTTGTTGGACACCAAGCAAAGCGGGCATTTTGGAGATATTCGTGTTATTATTTACTTGTTTGCTATTTGCACAATGAGCATGCCCAAACTACAAATGTAGGCCTCGGTACATGTATCCAACGTTCGCTTCCAAGATGTATGCCACAGTGCATTCAGTGTGTATGCCTTTATTTAGCTGGAGCCATTTCCTACAATGAAGCCAAATCCTACAATCAATCAATCAATCGACACTTAATAACAAGGCCACAAATAGGACCTAGACTCACTTGCTTCATTGTCCCCTTAGGTTCATTGGGCGGACAAACAGCTTTGTGTTGGCTTATTCCTGGCATGACCGTTGTGAATGGAACTTTGTCTGGTTCCTTTGTTAGGGGTGAATCATGGACACAATTTTTTCGGGAAGGCTCCAAGACAGTCTGAATGAAGTTGGCCACGTATCTGCTCTGTTCACTACAAATAATGTCAAAAGACAGTTGTGTGCCTCCTGTGCCATGTAACTTCTCTGCTCCACTCCACTCCAACCCCTCGCAATATTCCGTCCCTGTCTCGCTCCTCTTGCGATTAGCTGAACAGAGGTTTGTCCAGTGTGACCTTATTTTCCCTCCTTTCCACTGCTCACAGCAACCTGTTGGGACAGTGCGCACCCCTTTTTTCTTTATGTTTTCTTTCTTTCTCTGCGTACAACTGCTTGAGCACATTCGTGCTTTCGTTACCTCACACATGCTGGGGTCTTTCTGCTCCATTTTAATGCCACCCTTTTTTCATTGATCATAAAACAACCCGGGGTGAATTCTTAACTATAAGAACACGGGACCTACCGGTTAAGTACTGACATTTTGTCTCCAATGTTTTCCTTGCAATGAATAATGAGGACGTCAGATTTAGTTGTTGAAGTGGTTCTGCAGATACTTAATTCTTTTTGATGAATGGTCTCAACTTTTGGCCACAAGGCCAGGTAGAGGGACAGACACACAGGTCAAAATTGTCATGCTTAAGTAGCTTAAGGTAGACTGTCATCTATAAAATCTTAGTGCTGATACAGTCAGTGTGTTCATCTGTGGAACGGCTCTGTTTTAACTGCAAAGCTGTTCTAGAAACGGCCGGAACTGTCGTTTTATCAGAACTATGTGGAAACAAAATTCTGTGAGAATTAGCAGCTAAGACTATTCTAACATTATGCTACAGAGCTCCGCTGGTGATCCCTCTTCACACGGAGTGAAAGGGCACTAAAATTTTTCCCCCTCTTCTCGTTGCAGGCTCTTCCCCCTCACCAAATAGGCCACAAGGTGCAGCACGACCCCCAGGCGGGTCGCAGACTGCTGCGCTGCCAGCAGTGCAGCTTCACAGCACTGTGCCCAAGCCACCTGAAGAGGCACCGGCGCATACATACAGGTGAGCACACCTACCGATGCCATCTGTGCCCCAAGGCCTTGCCCCAAGGCCTCGCCCAGAAGAGCCACCTGGTCAGGCACGTGCACACGCATACGGGGAGAGGCCCTTCCACTGACGCTTCTGCGCGATGGCCTTCACGCACCGCATCCAGAGGAAAACCCACGAGCAGAAGGAGCACCGCCACCACCAGTAGTGCCCAGGGAGCAGGGACCAGGTGGGTGGGTGCGCACACTCCCTCCAATGAGATCGGAGGGGACCAGGTACCTTTGTGCGGTTGTAGCCAGAGGGATTGTGCAGGACACCAAGGGGGAGGGCTCATTCATAGTGGAAGAGCCCATTTTATTCTATGGGACCTGACTACGGCTGAATGTTTTGGCCTCACATTGTGGCCTCACCAGCACGGTGACAAATGCTCCGGTCTAGTGTGGGAAGTCTGATAGTGGGTAGGCCTGACTGAATGAATAAACTTATTGCAGTAAAGATGGGGGAACTGGGAGGGGGAAAGAAATGTCAGGGAATCACAGGTTGAACCCTTCGTTCAGGGCTCCAGTGGCTTTTTGCCCCCGTCTTGGCCTGGCTGGTTAAGTCCTCTGGGATCTAAGTCAGGGCTGGTGGGGACTGCCTCCCATGATTCTTATGAAGTCGGTAGGACCCACCATTACCGGTAGGTCGTTTTTATGTGCGGGCCACCCACACCACTTCTCAGAGTTGTGGGCAGGCCCACGTGGCGTGGAAGAGGGTAGCAGTCTCCGGTTCGCTTGCAGTCTTTGGCATAGTGAGGGTGCCGTTGGCAGAAAGCCTTTGCTAGCGAGATTTATGAATGAAACTGTTTGTACAGTGGATCCCCGCTGATGCATCCGCAGGTCTTCTGACGGCCCGCTTTTTACGACTGATCACCGCGGTCCTTGCAAACTCCCCACAGAAACAATGCATAAAAAAAACCCCGATTATACAACGCTCGGGTGCACACGATCCCCTTAAGATGATGGATGTTGGCAGGCAGGGTTCTCCCAATTTTTTTTTCAGAGGTGGACATCATCAGAGCGGGGAGGGCAAAAATTTCAAAACACAGCGGTACTGTCAAACCTAGAAACATCTATTTTAATTTGGTGACTCGTTTACACCTTCAGCCTCCTGTTCTTCAGCTTGGCCCAGTTTTTCCACTACCTTGTCATAGGGATATTCTTCAACTTCAGGTCTTTCACATGCAATACGAACGAGTGCATCGAGCGACTCCTCCTTGAGGCGCGTTCCTCAAGTGTGTTTTAATTAGCTTCAAAGCAGAGAAGTCTCTTTCGCAGTCTGCAGTGTGTGGAGGCAGGACCAGGTATGCACCAGCAATGTGTGCCAGAGAGGAAACAACTCCTTCATACCTGTAGCCACATGCAGCAAAAACTGTGAATCTGCCAATTCTTGCAGCTTCTTGCATTCAAGCACAAAGTTTGCAAAACTCCGCCACTCTTCCATCATGTCAGAAGTGTAGGACTTGCCCAGTGTGCAGCAGAGCTTTTCCAGTGCATCTGCAATCTCCACACCATTGCCAGACACAGCCTCTTCATAGCTGCCTCTGGTCTGCAATCTCCACACCATTGCCAGACACAGCCTCTTCATAGCTGCCTCTGGCAAACAACACACGAAAAGGCTGGCAGTATGGCATCGTCTGAATCTGTCCTTGATGTTTTCAGTCAACTTGTCCAGGAATGCACTTTTTGTAGCCCTTAGCCACTCTTCATATTCCTGTGTGGGTGTGAATGGTATTCCATTGGCTTCACAAAAGGCCTGAACTTGGGTCTGGATATTCTTTTGTGCCTCCAGCATCTTGATGTGGACTTAATCAGCCCTTGTAAAAGACCCACATGCAGCGACTTTGACTGAAGCGCTTTGGACAGCCTGTCAACGGATGGAAGCACTTCAGACATCATCAATAGAGTGCCAATGAACTTCTTGTCGGACATAAATTTATGCCGCCTGCAGCCTTTATGTCGCTCCGCTCCTTTGCTTCTATTGACAGACTGACCAGTATGGAGGAAAGATATTCTCCGAACGGCTGCACACGATCCTCCTACACTAAGCCAGCGTGTGGCAGATGATCCTATGATCTTTTCTCCTCCTTCTTGTGTATC
>JABSTR010003753.1:0-55189 GCA_013339765.2 Haemaphysalis longicornis | reverse complement strand
TTATTTAAGGACCCCTTTAACATGCTGTGTCTCATGTGACTTTCTAGGTCATCTTTCTTTGAGCATAGTTCATTGACCGTCTCGGTCAGTGCAGCAAACTCACTGCTAAGTAATACCGATGAAGCAACCTCTGCAGAAAATAGATGGGAAGATTCAAGGACCGTAACATGTGAATTTAAAGAATCAACTCTAGCGTTGCCGGTATGGTGAAAATTCTTATATATAGGATATTTTTGGCCATTTGATTTAAACTGTCGAGGACATTATAAAGCAGTTGCTCCACAGAAGAGTTGCCATCCACCGAAACAGCGTTTGCTTCATTCTTCGAACACGTCGTGGGTCGCTTAGCAAACCCATCGTTACCGCTTGATTTAGCGGCATGAAAGAAACATTAGCGTGCCGCTCCTCGCTGGAAAAAATGGCCAAAAATATTCGTAAATTGGCATATTACGCTCAGGCCCCCTATTTAGTTTTCGAACGGTCTTTTAGCGTAGTAACAACTCACTTGTCGACGCTTGCCCGGCCGAGGCGAAAATCAGTGCCTTTTAGACAGACATAGGAGGAGCACCACTTTAGACTGCTTAAGAAGCCCGTAAATTAGGGCAGAGTGGAGGCAATAGAGGTATCTCTGATTGCAAAGAAATACCAAGTGTTTAGAGGTTGATTTGTCCGAGCTGATCAGCTAGCAGAAACTGCAGTACTTAGAGGCGCGAGAAACGAGCGAAAGCCTATTGCTTCCTTAACCTCAACGACGAACGTAATACACGAGCAAGAATGGTCTCCACAGGTTTTGAACCTCAACCTCTGTAGACAACAAACACAGAAAGCACTCATGTCAACAGACGCGACGAATACGTTTCCAAAAAAACACCGCAGCAGGAACGAGAATCTTTTGTGCCCAATTGGTGTATATACACTGGGATAAATCAGTAGGTAAAAAATATTCGGCCTTATCTAATTTGTGAGAAGCTTTGAATGGCCAACCCCAGAAACCTTTTATCCCGGTAGAGGTTCCTTAAGGGAAGAGTAGGGTGTGTGGGGTACAGAACTCAATTGTAAATCTCGTAATATCAGACACCAAGCACAGAAAGTAGCGCAAAAAGCCACCACTGGATAATCTCAGTCACTTTATTTGCTAGTGTGAAAACAAACATTGAGTGTCGTGCTTTAAGCGTTTTCAGAAAACGAGGTAAAAGGCGTAATGAACTAACTTTTGATCTTCTCCTTTTTATGCTTATTTTTGGGCATCAATGCACCTAATCGTGCAGTAGAACGAACTGGTTCCCTTCGTGGTCATTTGACTGTCTCTACATATGCAGTACCCTCCTGGTTTTCCTCCGTCAGCACCTTTACCTCTAAGGCAGCTTGTATTTCACGTGAGGCAGTGACAAACGTTCCTTTGTCACTGTTGGTTCTCTCTCAGAGAGGCGTTCTCGAAACCTCCTTCGGCACATCTCTTCCTTTTATAATGTCCTAACACCATGCCACACTTGCGCTCAACGAAAAATTCAGATTTTTCGCGAAGATACTTCGTACCTTAGGAGAGGCGCACCGTAGCAGTGTAGCGATGCACTAATGCAATTCTTGCAGCATATATTCAACACTCAATTAGTTCGTCCTCAATTACTTGATGAATCGTGCCGCTACAACTTGTTCGCATAATATTATTGATCTACAGGATTTCTATTCTTTTTTCTATATATTTCTAAGCCCTCAAAACTCAGCATATGTTGTAACTAACAGAACTGTTTATAGAGTGATAAGCTCTCTAGTCACCCTTTGGCCACACAATAGGGTGTTTGGGGCACCAATGCTTCATTGGCTGCGTCGCCGATGTAATTTGCATAAGCCTACTTTTCTTCCTTCTGTATAAGGCCTTTTCCGCACTGAAGTTCCTGCGCTTCACCTGCCACCTTTGCATTTTCTGAAAAAAGTAAAACAAGACTACCACAAAAGCATAAATTCAAGGACACCCAAATCTGACTGCGTGTTATTCTAACACGTTACCTGCACATCCAAAATGAACAACAAAATAAGAATGGAGTTTAAAAACCACCGTTTGATTCCATAAAGAACAAAAAAAAAAAACATTTTGGACCTTCTATAGCAACCGTAACTTGGGTACACATAAACTCACCAGCGTAGCTTTTTTTTAATTTTATGTGGGTACTGTAATTTCAGGTAACGTTTCTTACCTATTTTCGCTTTTTGAATCGGCCGCTTCACTGATGAAGGTTGTTTTGGAGACCCTCGCGAATCATTAATAATTAAATCGCAATTTTTTTATATCTTTGTAACAAACTTCTAGAAATCTTCTTACTGTCTTTCCTAGAATAAGAGCTCAATGCCTGAGTGCTGCATCATTTTGTAGTATATTTTGTTAATTTACACACGGAGGCCAAAAAAACGCTTCCCCATTATAATAAATGCTTCTCTTTCAATTTATCCACCGGCACAGAATCCTTTTTCTTGGGCAGAGTTTCTTGTTAGAAGACTTCTCTTTATTACCGAAACAAAATTCGCGTGCATACATTTTTAACCAGTATTTTCTGTATTTTACTTTTTATTGGTACGCCGGTAAGTAAATTGTTCCTAAATATATGTGGCGGGATTACCACTGGTTTAAGGGTAAGAAGTCGATGTGTATTTTGAAATTGGCTACGACGGCGGCACCAACAAGCTTTCAAGAAAAGAGTTTTAGCACTTCATTTGCAACCCTGTTACGCGCGCTCTTTTAGGCAATTTGGCAATTTTTATCATTGGTAGGCAGCGTACAAAATATGCGGCAAGAATACATATGTCCACAAAAAAATGCTACCATAAATCTGTTGACGTCGCTCACGATATAAATTTACTTGGGGCATACGCTCGCTTCAGGATAATTTTGAGACGGAACCCTTATATCAGGCGCCATTGAATACACATACCCAGTGTCACAAGTCGCATCTTCTTGACCGGTTACGCCTGTTTTTGTATATTCTGAGAAATAAATATCTCAGAAGGCCCTGTTTTCCAACAGCTGCAATGACACAGGCAATGCCTGCTTTAACACAAACCATTGGTTCGCGATGATAATGGGGTAGACACCGCTCACCCATCACGACATACAGACCTACCTGCATCTACCTTATAGGTAGCTGTATCTGCATTTAGGTAGCTAACTGGACAACGGTGGGGCCAGGCTGAGCCCCTATCCCGAAAACGCATCAATAAAACTTGTGAACACCATCATTTACGTCTCGGACAAACAACACGCCTGCTGGTGGTAGGAATACGTTCTTTCAAAACCTTTATCCTACAGGTCTCTAGTCTTTCCAAGAGTGTAAGATAGCGGTGCCCATGAAAGCTTCGCCTTCGGCAGGCAAGAAATTATGTCCGCACCGGATGGCCTCCAGTTTGAAAAACGGGCAAGTCTTTTACAGGACGCTGGCTATAAGAACCACGTTCTGAGAACTTTTTCCGGAATATTTCTGGAGAGCATAAACAGAAAAGAGCAGGGACGCCCTCAGGTACACACTAAAGAGAACAGAAAAAGATTGCTGTTTCACCGTACGTTCATGGGCTCTGTCAGGCCACTAGAAAAGGGTACAAGACATAGCGTCAAGGTTGTGTTTTCCACGCCTAGCAAGGCCAACGGCATGTGCGACCAGGTGAAGAGATGGGCACAGAAGCCAGTTTAGGGCAAGAAACACCACACAAGATACGCTGAATATAGTGAAATGAAAGGGGCGGGTCTGTTTATATTGGACAAACAGGCCGTTGTAGGAGCGACAGGGCCTGAGAGCGCACTGCATTGGTCCAAGCAACTGCTTCTCGCCACATTACTAACTACGTTCCATACTTGTAAAACAATGTGGGAGACATGGACGGCATTTACCCTAAAAAAGGCCAACAAAGTTTGCGGGATATGTCAAATCTCATGGAGGAGATTTTATTTTGAAGGGAACAGAGGAAACAACATCTCGGACATTTTAACACAATATAGCCCAGAAAAATCTTTAAGAACATTGGTTGCGGTCACGTGCATGAAATTTAGTGATGTTGATGCCTCCAAGGGAGATTGATTCAATCCCACACAAGCTATCGGCTAGCCGCAGCAGTTCGATTGCGATCAATGGAAATGAACCTGTTGTTCTCTTCAAAGACAATGTATATCTTGTTTACCACCGAAGTTGCGAGGTTGTATTTTATAAGAAAGAGGCGTTGAACTGACCTTCAGGCAAGTGTAATATTGTTGGTGTATACAATCTCCCACAATCCGAGACGCTGTAAAAAATGGTGTAATCTTTCTTTAAAGCTGTGCGAACTCGTGTAGAGGTGCTTTTTGGATAAACAGGTCTTGCAGAAATAGAGGACGAAGAAGTGAAGGACGCAAACCACTTTTTTATTTGAGGTACTGCCCGCAGTATCTGGTGAAAATGAGACGACCAGTAAAACATCTCCCCTTAAGGTTAGCATAACAGATTATCTATTGAAGCGGGGAAGGAAAATGCTATTAATCAAGTGATTTGCACACAAGCTAATATCAGCTGAATTGCTGTCAACCACAATTTACCATGGCAGTGTATTTCACTTCAGATACTTTTTATAACTGACTTAACTGTAATGTCTATTGCTCACGGCAGAAGTTCATCTGGTATCGCATCAATTCACGAAATCTTCGAAACAAATAGAGGAGAATCAAGCAGACTTTCATCAACTAAAGTTCACGTTTGGCACTATTGGTTTTTAGAAACCTGCTGCTCGTTAGATGCTGATATCAATGAGTTTATTCATTTTCCACAGTATACCTATTTTTAAAAACACTATGTCTAGAAGTTTTCAGTTTAAAAACCTTATCGTATTATGTAGTCTATGATTACACTGTTTTGCAGGATAATATAAGAACTGTAGCTTTAATCTACCCCAACACAGCTATCTTACTAATCTATCGTCCCCCATCTTGTACGACTCAAGTAGTTTTCGAATACATGCAGTAATTTCTCGAAAATGCAAGCACGTATAACGAGATATGATAGTTTTTGGAGATTTAAATATAGAATATAGATGTAACCAACATATATTGAACCAAGTAAAATTGCTTGAAATACCTGTCATACGTTGGTGAAATATTAGTGGTTCTCCCACACCACTTACACAGCATTCAGATGCATTATTCATGTATGTTTCAAAAGTATAGCCGCAGCTAACTTCTTAGCAGGCGTAAAAGTGTCAGAATAGTGATAATTTTTTCTGCGTTTTTCTGCTCCAGAGAGATTTTAGAGACACCAAAGCGACACGACGTTCTATTAATGGACAAACAATGATGGATTTTGTTCTTTCATGGCAGCGACTAACCGGACCAAAATATGCAGTGAACCAACGCCCTCTGTACCGAATATTTGTTTACATAATTGCCTAAAAGCTCTGACAATGTCTTTGAATATATAGCAATTAATTCAGAAAAAGGCCAGTAGGCTTGCCTTACACCAGATTTATATAACTGTATAAACAAATCAACAGAATATTTCGTAATGTTTTAAAGCGAGACATAATGACGATCCTATGAGCATAAAAAACCATGTGATGCACTGAATTCTGACCTAAAGTATTATCCAGATCAGAATACTGCACATATACGTTTGTTTAATATTATTTATTTCTTTACCAATTTATGTATAACCTGGAGGGCCGATAGGGCATTACAACCGGCGGTGTACAAAAATAGGGCAATGTAATTCATCTTAGGGGGAACAAGGGAGACGAGGTTGTGTGACACAAATAAACACGATAGCCCTTCGAACAGACAAGCAATGTCACAGTTGGAAAAAAAAACAAGTGTGACAAAACCGTGTGGAACACAGCGTCTGATGCTCGCGTAGTTTTCATTGGGCGGTTTCCGTAAGTATTGGTTTTCGTAAGTAAGTTGCTGTTGCAAGAATTAAACCAACTTGTAGTAGGCAGAAAAACATCACTACCTTCACCACTAGTGAAAGACAAAATTCCTTGCTGTTGCCGAATTCGTGGAAATTAGTTTAATGAACATTTGTTGTATACCAGCGCTCCCGAGAACGTTTAGTAACAGCATCGTGCAAAGTTCAATACTTCATATATATTTCCCAAATATACTGATTTCTTGTTTTTAATGCCATCATCAGAAGAAATCAGACATATAATAAATGCATTGACAAACACCTGTTCTCTAGTGGACGCCGATAATAAACCTGTAGCTATCAGAGCAGCAATTGGGTTTTTATTACAGGTTCTCTTACTCCTATATGTACCAGAAAGCTTTTTACGGGTGAATTCCCTGACAAAATGTATGTTGCCTATATTTATATTACTTTTACGGAGACAACAAGACGGACTTCAATAAGAATGGTCAGATTTATGTATCACAACCTTTTCTAATATTGCTCAGCTTACTATTTACACAAGAAGAAAGAACAATTTCTTGAAAAAAACGTGTTTTGTATACAGCTGCATGGGCATAAAATGGGTAAGTCAGCTGATGCTGCTCTACTAGACACTAAAAAAATACGGTCGAACTTCGAGCAGAAGGTGTGAATTATCGGTATTTTTATATATGTTTTAATGATTTCGACTCCATCAAGCAAGGCGTCGGATTAAAAAAATATATGTAAAGATTTTGTGGACACTCTGGTCAACTCATCTACCGCTACCTCATTACAGCAAAATATTTTACACGGCTCCGTAAATTCCAGACAGCGCATGGTAAAATGGAACACGGAGTTCCCCGTGGTTAGATTCTCTATATGTTACTCTTCCTCGCTTCCATAACGATACTTGCATTATTCCCTTAACTCCAAATGTTGTTTTTAGACGGGCGATGCAAATGTTTTCCTCCCATTACCGGACATTGCACTTCGTAATCGGAAGCTATTACTCGACCTAATGAAATAACTATGTGTACATGTGATCAGATATTAGTTCAGACAGGTGACATTAGTTTACACATGTGATTACTTTTTAAATGCGCATGTAACCATCCTATTTCTCTACTGTTACAAGTGTTCTAGCTTGTTCTGTTCTTAATAAATATTCGAAGCTTTTGACGTGCTGCTCTAGTGACAAATATTGCATGGTTCTGTTTTCATGTATATGCCGCTGTTCTATTTTTACTTCTGAGTTGGAGGCTTCGTCAAAAGACGTACGAGTCTCTTTTTGCCACGCCTCGTGAACATACTTCTATGTATTACACCTTTTGTACATCTATGCATATACATCTAATTTTTTGAGTCCGAAATAAATTGAAATAAAAATAAAATCTACAACGTAGTGCGGAACTGAATAAAAAGGCAATGTGGGCATTGCTCAACCGTGGAGACTGGGGGATGCGCGGTCCTTGCCAAATTATAGAGAACGTACTAGTCCTCTGTTTTTCAAATGTCATGAGTTGTTGACGGCCCACGGATTTTTGCCTCCCTTCTAATCATCATCATCCTGAGAGGTCTACTGTACGACGCAGACCTGTCTTATTGTTCTCCAACCTCGCCTCTTCTGTGCATCTCGAGTCCGCAAGTTACCCCCGAAGTTCCACATCTCATCCGTCCATCGTATAATTGGCGTTCCCCTTCTATACCCCTCTGTTGGTACCCATTTCGTTACCTAATTTTCCAGCGCTTGTCGGTTCGTCTGACAAAGTTGCAACCAAACGTCAATTCCAATAGAATGACTGAATAAAATATTTGGGTGGTCACATCAATACACCCAGATGACTAATCGGTGACTTTCAAAGCAAACAGCTCCTTCAGGCAATGTGTGGGGGTTTATAGGTTGATGCCAGAGGGGTAATAGCCTGTTTATTTGCCTCTTCTGTTATTTGTTCTGGACAGGAAATCCCACAAGTGAGAGAGATCCGTTGGTGTCATTCACTGGTTCACCAGGAATGCAGCATTGGTTCAGTGGTTTTTATTTTAGGGTGTGAGCGTAATTGTCGCTTTCTGCGCCAAAGGGCTGGTCGACCTTGCGACGAAAAGCTGAACACTCTGCTACTTAAAAACTTTCACCTACCTCGGTGTCCTCCTTTTAAGGTAAAGGAGATGTTTTTTCTTGCGCGTGCAAAAATAGTGGATTTTCTGGCTCTTCTGGGAAATATTTTTCCCCAAGCGCCAGTCTTCTCTAGTTGTCAAAAGGTATACCTGGAGGAAGTGACGTTCGATCGGCTTCTATGTACAACTATAGTGCTTCATACACTAAGAACTATTTGTTTAAGTTGGAAGGGTCCCTCAAACATGAGCCCAGTCCTATTGCAACGGCTTAAATTCTGATCCGAACTGTCATAACGTTCTCTGTTGCTATTTCCCAACAGATATCGGACCCTATCAAAATTGAGATGCTCTGGTCGTACTCCGAGTTATTCAATGCGGCCGCCCTGTGGATGAAGTGGGAATTTGTGGTATTGGAAACCATTATCTGGAACCACAATTGGCTGGTTACTGAAATACGTTACCTACATTGCTTGCATGACCAGTGTGTTGAAGTCAAAGTGATGCCTTACTGTTGAACGCAGAACATTCCTAACGATATATTTTGTGTTTTTCTTCGCAATGCACCGATGGTAAACAATCCTTGGAAAAACACGCACCCCAGCGGCCCCGACACTTCAATATAATAAGGGTCGTTGACTATCTCCGCCGAAGAGACTTCCGCATCTCTCTGCCTTGCGGAAACCTAATGCCTGGATGTTCAGCGCTTGAAGTATGACCACGCAGCCCAGTACACCAGAGACAATTCAACCAATATTAACTTTTGTTTCATAACTCCCGGTGCCTGCGTTGTACCTAGAGGGAACTTCGTGCCGTTGGCAACGCAAGCAAAGCAACTTTGTTACTGTGGTTTTGGACGATGTCTCCCCGTGTGGAAGATAAAAAGCGATGTCTATATGTTGTGGAGGGTGTATTTTTCTTCTTTGTATTGATGTCATCCACCTAATCTACTCTATCATGCGATGAAAAATAAAACAGGCACTTTATGATCTCGGTAGCTATGGCTTTTAGGACTGCTGCCGAGTCCCGATGTTCCGAAATTTCTACTTCACACGCTTTCTCTTGCTTGGCCATCGTGTTAAGCTTTGTTCTTGAAAGCTTGAGATGTATAATTGCATACAGACAAATAAATATTCGCCAAAAAAGTTTAACTGTAATGAAAGGGTTTTCTAGTTTGTGAGGTTTCTCTATGCTCCATTACGGTTCCTCTCAAAGCACTACAAACTTTACAGGGTATCTATACGTTGCCACACATATTTCGTATTCAGTTGAAGTCGGTGGATCAGGATAAAGCTGTAACCATATTGATTACCCACATGTGGCATCGCCGAATATTCTTGTGTCGTCATCGAATACCATATGTAGTGTTCGAATCACGTATTTGTAGCATTGCTCTGTCACTTAATATTTAGTTAGTGCTGAAGCCACTGAAATAGAGATTAGTTCTTCGGGCCAAAAACATCATCGTCGCAATTCGCTAAAGCGTGCAATTGCTTTGAAAACCTCCATAATCAAATTTCTCATTTTTACTTCGTGGGGGGTAAAGCGTGCTAAAGCGCGACTGTGACAAACTTTGAAAACGCTTGCCTCCATTCTTATAATCAACGCGCTTTTATTTCTCATTTTAACTTTGGTTGTTTTGATTTAATGGTTGAGGGGTGGCTATGAAGCGTTCACTTGCCTTGAGGCAAAACGAGGCTGAGTAGGCGGTTTGTCTCGACATCTGGAACGAAGCTGCAGATTATCTTCAGCTTTTCTTTCTAAACGAAGTGGCACTTGACGTTTTTTTCGTGATAATTTCTTCCAATGGGGTCGAAAAAATGTCGTCGAGCAGCTTTTCCATCGACCATGGATATCCGCGTTACTCGTCCCCAAGGGTGTAGGAAAAAATGGTCCCGGAAAAAATGGTTCCGGAAAAAATAATCCTGAAAAAAATGGTCCCGGAAGAAATGGTCCCGGAAGAAATGGTCCCATATCCAAGGTAGAAAAAAATGGTCCCGAAGCCGAGGCAGGAAAAGTAATCTTGTTTGAGTAAAGCCGGTTAATCGAGCTAAAAACGTTTGTTTTACCAAAAATCAGGTTGTGTTGCTTTCATGGCCTCTCCCATATATATTTTCTAATTTGCCATTACGCTAGTTTAATCGACAGTTGTTTTTCATCGATGACGTCTCAACCACATATGGCGTGCATAAATTTCAGCACATCATTGTTTTAAACCCGCGCGTTGTGAGGAGGGTAAGCCAGTGAATGCCACACAACCTTGACAGGTTAAGGTGCCGAGAGAAAAAAACAGGATGCGCCTCGTGATGTGTAGTGATGCTGCTAAGCACGAGGACGTGGGTTGGATTTTCGGCCAAGCGGCCGCTTTTCTGATGGAGGTGAAAAGCAAAAACACCCACGGGAAAAGAAACAAAAAAACATGTGCGAAAGAATTCAGTCAGCGGACTGCATAACAGGTGCTACCTGAATGAGGTATTAAAGAAAGATATACAAAAAGTTCAGTTTCTAAAAAATACCTGGCAAAAATCGAACACGGCATCAATATAAAATGCAATCCCTGCTCTAGATTGTTGTCTATAACCCATGTTAAGCTAAAATAAAAATACAACGCTGTTTCAAACAAACAAGCACCCGGTAATTCGGTGGCCGAAATGTTTACGCACGGAAATGTCCGTGCACCGAAAGGTATGTGCACCTAATGCACCGAAGTGTCCAGCACCGAGATGTACTAGACCCGGGACGACGCTGTGCTCTTCATCGGTGGAGCTCCCACGGCTTCTTGTGCAATTTTCACCGATACTGATGAAATCTTGCAGCGTAGAGCTTCTACGACCTTCCAGACACTGAGATGGCTATGTCCAACTAAGCTACTAAACCGACGGTTCAAGGCCTCGCAGTTGTTTGTGCGGTTTTAATGCAATTACTTGCATTAAAGTTTTAATATATGTTCAGCCCTACCATCCATCCATCCATCCATCCATCCATCCATCCATCCATCCATCCATCCATCCATTCATCCATCCATCCATCCATCCGTCCGTCCATCCATCCATCTGTACATAAATCGCCCACTCATCCATCTATGAAACCGTCCATCCGTCCATCTGTTTGTCTACCCAATTTGCTTTGTTAGATTTTAGCCGCCAGGGGCGTTAATTTCTGCCCATTATAGGGATATTAAAGCATTCCATCTCTTTCTCAACCCTTTAGCTGACACGCAAAAAGGCAAAATCAAACCCGCAAGAATGCTCAGATCTGACTAACTTGAAGGGAAACACGTCGACTAGAGCATGGGACCATTTTTTCCTAGATGGTCACTGGGACCATTTTTTCCGGGACCATTTTTTTCCGGGACCATTTTCCCCGGGACCATTTTTTCCGGGACCATTTTTTCCGGGACCATTTTTTCCGTTTCCGGTCCCCAATACCACTCCGCCTATCGCTGTGTTCTGGAGGCCGCTTAAAACACCGTCTTCGATTTTTTAGAGCGACAGTATTTATGTGGCGAACTCTAGTTCGTCCTCAAAGTTTTTGCTAGAAAAATTCATCGTTGGTAACTCAAATTTGTTTCGCCACACTAGCAAGCAGAAGCCACAGAGGGTTTGCCCTCTTTTTTACTGGTCTTTGTGGTTATGGCCGACAAAAATTGGGCACGTATCTGCTTGCTTCACTGCAAATGTCGCAAAATGGCAATTGTATTCGTCGGTCGCTGGAGGGTGTAAAACCGGGTGATCTGTGCCGTCATGTTTGGAGCACTGACCACTCCGCACAGAATGTGTGCGGTAATCAACGACTAGGAACAATTCCGTCGCCGCGCACAGAAATGAAACAATCAAATAAAAACCATGAACTCACCAGCGAAGATACTTCTGGTGACCTAGGTGGTGCCACTTAACACTGCGCCTGGCAAGGACGGAACAGCCCCTGGTAAGCATGCTGAGCAGACGACACATCGTCTGCTCAGCGTCGTCTCGCCGGCTGATCTGCCAGTGGTGTGCCTGAGTGCTTGGACATTTCACTACAAACGAAACAAATGTAATGAAACACTTAACGGTTTGTTTTGAATGCAACACGTCCATAACACGACATGGATATAATTGTACGTGAGTACGTACCCCGTGGCACTTCCTTCGTGCAATCGCAAAGAACTCCCTGAGCCGAATGCTCAGGTTTGACGCATACATTTTATTCAACTTCAAAACAATCCATAGATGTGTTTCGAACGAACACAACATCACAACATGCGTTGCAAGTCTGAACCGCTATTGACAGACGATTGGTTGCTTCCTCCTGCCCGTCGTAAATTCGGCACTCCCTTCGCGCCCGGTTTGCGGGGACGAACAGCAGGTCACTTAACTCTGGCGCGGAAGCCGAGAAGGCTTTTCCTAGACACACTCCACATACCCTATGCGAGGTTGAGTCGTACGTCGCTCGATAAGATAATACAGACCAATCGAAAAACTATCGCACCACAGAAGAAGGAAGACGCATGTTATCGCGAAACGAACGCGTCCACAACGCAGGAGGCGATGCAAACACACACACACACAGCTTCGGTCGCTGCCTCGGCTTAGCTACAAGCTTCGTTCGGACAGTCAGCGATGTTACGACGATACAGAGCTGCGTGAGTGCGACGTGCTAACATCTTGGCGTTTTAAAACACAGTTGCAAAGAACGTCGTTCATCGGAAGCAAAAAATCTTTCATCCATCTGGCGCTACTTGCCGCCATGTTGCGGCCTCACGTACGCACGTTAATTTTTCTGCTAATAAAGAGTTTTAGTACAGCGTTTGTTGTCTTTGCATACGCTAAACGCTCAATTTTTGCGTACCACTACGTAAATGCCACGAGGTGAGTTTCAGTAGAGCGTCTAGTCCGTTTTGCGTAGCGACATGGTAATGCATACGGCTCCATCTGTCGAGTGTTTTGCGAAAAAACTCACCCGCTAATCTGCTAGTGGAGTGCCCGAGTGCGTGGGCGTTTTACAGGTATCCAAACAATTGCAAAGAAGCGCTTTCCCGTCAATGTTGAATGCCACACATGGGTGCAGCTTGTCAGAACAGGGGTGCTCGCTGCTCGAGTGCGGCGCTGATTTGCTCTGCGCCTTCCTGTTCATCGCTACTGATAAAGCGATCCGATCCGGCGCGTTTTGTGCACGGGTTCTGTGTCGACTTAAAATGTATTTTTTCGCATGCCGCCGGTAGAAATTACCACCGCAGTAACATAAATACCGGCGCAAGCGGGGCGCATCTGAGACGGGTTTTTGGATAAACAGTGCGTGGTGCATAAAGGGAACGAGAATACGACTCTCCCTGTGGGGCTGCGAGCTCGCCGCCGATAAAAAGTCACTTGCCGCCGATAGCAACTGCGGCAAGGTAAACCGCGAACGGGCAAGGCCAGGCCGCACCAATGCTGCCAGGTCTTTTGTTCACTTTTCCAGCCTTGAGAAGAGTTCGGGATCCATGTCCGTGGTGTCAACAAAGATGAAAAGCCATATCTATGATGTCAACAAAGATGAGGAGCGCAATAGCGGAAGTAAGTCACCGCTGAAGAACGCAGCATTATGGGAGGGAAGGCTCGCGCGCCGTCAACAGCAAAGAAATGTTGAAAGGGGGGAAATACGGTGCGACGATACTGCACGGTTTTCGATTTACGTCTTCTCAGCTAATACTCATCGCTTTAACTAACTTCTTGCAGCAAGAGATTGCTAATTCCTTGCTTTATATTGTTGCATGCACATCCATGCATCGGTGGAACGTATTTAAGGACCCCTTTAACATGCTGTGTCTCATGTGACTTTCTAGGTCATCTTTCTTTGAGCCCAGTTCATTGACCGTCTTGGTCAGCGCAGCAAACTCACTGCTAAGTTATAACGATGAAGCAAACTCTGCAGAAAATAGATGGGAAGATTCAAGGACCGTAACATGTGAATTTAAAGAATCAACTCTAGCGTTGCCGGTATGGTGAAAATTCTTATATATAGGATATTTTTGGCCATTTGATTTAAACTGTCGAGGACATTATAAAGCAGTTGCTCCACAAAAAAGTTGCCATCCACCGAAACAGCGTTTGCTTCATTCTTCGAACACGTCGTGGGTCGCTTAGCAAACCCATAGTTACCGCTTGATTTAGCGGCATGAAAGAAACATTAGCGTGCCGCTCCTCGCTGGAAAAAATGGCCAAAAATATTCGTAAATTGGCATATTACGCTCAGGCCCCCCTATTTAGTTTTCGAACGGTCTTTTAGCGTAGTAACAACTCACTTGTCGACGCTTGCCCGGCCGAGGCGAGGCCTCGGCCGGGCAAGCGTCGACAAGTGAGTTCAAGGCCTCGCAGTTGTTTGTGCGGTTTTAATGCAATTACTTGCATTAAAGTTTTAATATATGTTCAGCCCTACCATCCATCCATCCATCCATCCATCCATCCATCCATCCATCCATCCATCCATCCATCCATCCATCCATCCATCCATCCATCCATCCATCCATCCATCCATCCATCCGTCCGTCCATCCATCCATCTGTACATAAATCGCCCACTCATCCATCTATGAAACCGTCCATCCGTCCATCTGTTTGTCTACCCAATTTGCTTTGTTAGATTTTAGCCTCCAGGAGCGTTAATTTCTGCCCATTATAGGGATATTAAAGCATTCCATCTCTTTCTCCACCCTTTAGCTGACACGCAAAAAGGCAAAATCAAACCCGCAAGAATGCTCAGATCTGACTAACTTGAAGGGAAACACGTCGACTAGAGCATGGGACCATTTTTTCCTAGATGGTCACTGGGACCATTTTCTCCGGGACCATTTTTTTCCGGGACCATTTTCTCCGGGACCATTTTTTCCGGGACCATTTTTTCCGGGACCATTTTTTCCGTTTCCGGTCCCCAATACCACTCCGCCTATCGCTGTGTTCTGGAGGCCGCTTAAAACACCGTCTTCGATTTTTTAGAGCGACAGTATTTATGTGGCGAACTCTAGTTCGTCCTCAAAGTTTTTGCTAGAAAAATTCATCGTTGGTAACTCAAATTTGTTTCGCCACACTAGCAAGCAGAAGCCACAGAGGGTTTGCCCTCTTTTTTACTGGTCTTTGTGGTTATGGCCGACAAAAATTGGGCACGTATCTGCTTGCTTCACTGCAAATGTCGCAAAATGGCAATTGTATTCGTCGGTCGCTGGAGGGTGTAAAACCGGGTGATCTGTGCCGTCATGTTTGGAGCACTGACCACTCCGCACAGAATGTGTGCGGTAATCAACGACTGAGAACAATTCCGTCGCCGCGCACAGAAATTAAACAATGAAATAAAAACCATGAACTCACCAGCGAAGATACTTCTGGTGACCTAGGTGGTGCCACTTAAAACTGCGCCTGGCAAGGACGGAACAGCCCCTGGTAAGCACAGGACCAGTTGCAGATGGGACCAGTATTAGAACGCTGCAGGCTGCCTGGAAAATGTTTTCTCTCAATGTACTTTCTATGTTCGATGTTTTGTCTGAAGTGTTATCGGATAAGTCACGCACACGTCTATTCATCAGAAGAGACTTTGCAAATACCACTATGTAAATATATTTACCCTCATACTTGTGTAATAATTGGTTGTTACTGGATACTTTTGAGCATTATGGACATTGCCACCACAACTAAATGTATGTAAATGGCGCTGTGTACAAAAACGTCTCATTGAACATTTGTGTTAACTTTGGCCTGGTGGCCGAACTGACGGACAGCGAAAGAGACGGGCATAGAGACCCAAATATGTACGTCCTAGTAGCGCAACAAACGCCCGTCGTGTGTAACATCGCGGGTACTTTTAAAGCAATACCTTTCTTAGCAGGACGGGTAGGCTTCTGTCAATAAATAGATGCATTTTTTATTAAGCGGTTGGTCAAGCCAAAAGCTGTGATAAGATTTCTAGCCACGCCGCGCCTGCGTGAAACCGAAGATCGATTGTGTAAACATGGTTACCTAACAATCACAGAAAAACGGTTCCATTCGAGACAACACCATACATGCGCGATAACAATAAAAAGGACAATCGCAACAATTGCAATGGTATAACCCTTAGAATATTTGCAGACTCTTTTTTCTTGTACGCGAAAAATTGCCGCATGGGTTTATTCTACGCTTCTGATTTGCGCGTTTGATCGTTTGAAGATCTCAAGGGTTCACGTTCAGCGAAAACAGGAGACAACTTTAGCAAAAGTTCCCAAGCTTTCTGCCCAGCTTTTATGTTAGAAATTATTCCCACGTCTTTGAACTTCCTTTAGTAGGAATAGTTCAGATTTTTGTCACCCAATTGTCTGTTCTGTCGACAGCTTAAAGAAGGCTTGAGCTCACAAACAACAGAAGAGCGACAATCGATATCTGGGTTTCGGGAATCATAAGGGGAAGCAAGGCGAAGGAGCCAGTCGTGCAGTCATTCGGTAGGGGATAAAGGAATCAATTTCAGCCACGAGAGATTGGCCGAAGGCCACTGAGTCGGCCGGCTTGCTATCAATCAGCACACTGAACCTTTTTGTTAGCGTTCACCGCGCGTGGTTGAGAACAGTTGACGCACCTGGTTGAGAACGATTGACAGCCGGAACCTATATAGGCCAGCGGAAAAACATACAACATAAAATAAGAACACACGGACCTAACCAAGATCGACCTAGCCAAGGTATGTGGCAACAGTAAAAGGAATGCGCAGGCTACCTCCACAGGGCGACTTCATGGATAAAAAAGTGATACAGGGGAAAATCGCCCCACAGCCTCCCTCCAATACAGGCGGCAGTCATGTGGCGGAAAAACTGAAGGGAGCTCCCATCTACGATTTCCCTACTGGTAAGAGCACCACCACCAACCACAAAAATGTGGAATGAGCCATTGTTGAAGAGGGAGAACAACCAGACGTACCAGACAAGAATCACACAGACGCCACCTCTTCTATCCTTCGAAAGTTCCCGCACCCAGTACAAAATGGGTGATGCGGAACAAAAGAAAAGCAGGCCGAAAGTAAAGGATGCGGCGACCGTGAGCAACTCGTGCCCCTCCCGCTGTTTGGTCAGCCAAGGAGAACCCACTCTGGAGAGAAGTATTGAGACGTGTGGCGAGGGGCGTACGAAACACCAATTTGGCACACCAGGCGTTAAGACAGAGGAGTCCGATGCCCAAAGACACGCTGTCGAGAAATAAAGAACCCCTCAGTTGGAACGTAAGACCACCATCAAGCAACATGGCAGAGTAGCCTGCCCCACCAGCGCCCTGTAGGAAATGAAGCGAGAGAAACTGGCAGCAGTGACCCATGCGCCGATAAATGGTAAACCCATACCCCAGTAGCACCACAGCGCTTGTCATTCTGGTAAAAAAGGCCAATATTAACGCTGTGAGCCTCGTTTCATCAAAATGAAATAACTGGCTTCTCCTCCTGTTGAATAACAAGAACATTGGTGTAGCCCTATTGCAGGAAACTAAATTCGCCTTTTTTAAGAAAAAGTTAGTCAAACATTTTGTCCACTCATTCAGTCATAAAGTCTGATGTTTCCATTCTTTAACTCCAGCCCGAGCAGCCGGCACAGCCATTTTATTCTGGAAAAACCCTTTCTTCAACGTTGTCGAGTGAGAGCTGGCTTAAAACAGTTGTTTTTGTAATGTTGACGTCCTTGTGCGGAGGGAGCTAGCGCAATATTTCTGTACTTGTCACCGCAGTAAGGCAGCAGCTCGCTCTGATTTGTTTACCACCGTACAGATTTACCCGCGTTTGGGTCGTGGGCGGTTTTTAAAGACGAGATTTTTTCGTGGGCTACTTAAATGCGGAAAGTTTGGTCTGTCTGTCTGTCTCTCTGCCTCTCTCTCGGTCTTACGTTCTGTGACTCGATTCAGCTAACCGCTCAAAACCTCTCAAAGCAAAACGAAAGCTGCGCAATGGTCTTATATACTTACAGCCACATCTTAACGTCTACGTCTGGTGTCAGTGTTGGCATTTGTCAACATCGTAGAGCAAGAAGAAGACATTACCGAAATATGAGGGAGCAAATCAATACATATGTGATAAACGTAGTTTTCTTTTATTACACGCTATGCATACGTGGTTTTTGCGATAGCCAAAAAAAACCACATCCGTCACCTGCTTTTGCCAGCGTGACCCCCTAGCGGCATAAAAAATGAAGTGGCAATATCAACGAAAGGTTCCACTAGAGGGCGTCCACGTTGCGCTTGGAACGCTCGTGGAGTAGCGAAACATGGTTCTGTAAACGTTCTAGTAGGCTGCCTCAATTGTCGCGCGTGTCTGTAGTATGGCAGTGCTGGCGTCGAGACAGCCGACTTGTAGCAGTGCAACGCCGTAAATATAAATTGGCTTGAGCATACCTCTATGTGTTGCATTCAGAGGAACGAGACAGGAAAGGAAAAACAGAAGAGATGAATGGGAAAGAAAAGTATGTCTTTACTTGGCAGGGGCTCCAGCCGAATATTGTCTTTCGGCCGCATTTCCAAAAAAAGGAGCACATACTCGGCCATTTTAAAGACGATAGTCTTTCTTGGGCAACCTAAACCCAGAAATTTTGGTCTCTCTGTATGTCTGTTTGTCTGTCTGTCAGAGAAGAGGTTTATTTGTCCATCGAAGCAGATACATAACATTCCTCGATGGAACAACGCATCGTGTAACAAATATACATTACAAAAGGGTAACACTCCGAAAAACAACAATCCAGAAGTGGCTGCCGCTGGCCTAAACACAAGTTGTACATTTTGTACCGCGCAGGGTACAACATAAAAAGAGTAGATCGTCGAGTTGTTGGCAAACGTGAACAGTAGTTTCAGGGTCGAAACACCACAAATGTGGGTAGAAGTGCTACAGTCTTACATAGTTACAGATACACACATGGTAAAGTGAACACTGCATATAAGTATGTATTGTATTTAGTCTGGTTACAAGGCTAATATTTTAACTTGTTTTAGTATGGTTACAGGGGTAATATTCAACTATTCGTATTTCTAAACGTGCGTTGTTCACCTTGATGAAGCGGCACGACCAACGCAGGAGGAACCCCAGCGTGGCGAGCTCCGCTTCCAGGTTTTCGAACAGACGCGAGCGCATCCTCAGCAACATGGGGAACATAGCCTTGTGAGGGCTGGGCCGGAGTGCCGCGACACCACGACGCCTCCACACAGCCAAGGCCCCCATACATAACAGAAAAGGTACTAGGCCATTGCGAAATTTGTGAGCTCCAATAGGCGTACTTTAAACATCCTAGACATCAGCGTCCAAAACGTCCTCGCTACAGAACACTGAAAGATTGCGTGTCGAAAGATTCATTTTGTCCGCATTGAGGGCACCGCGGTGACGGAGTTACGCCCCACGCTGTCAAGCGGTCTCTAGTGGACAGAACGCCCCAACCACGCTCCCACCCGAAATCTTTGACGTTCGCTGGGAGGCCTGAAGAAGTCAGCTGCCTCCAACGCGCCTTTTTAGAGCGCGCATTCTGTCTTAAAAGGATAAATTTATTATCAAAAAATCCTGGTATCAATGATACAACGTAACAACCAGAAACAATTAACCAAGTGCAGCGCCAGTCGCTAATAGAGCGCGAAACTAATAGAGCGTGAAAGCTGCCAGTTACGGACCCTTACAGAAACACATAAAAAGTTTCAAGTTGATTGTAGACAAAAGATTAACATACAAACAATTTAGAGTTGCTTACAACCAAAAGATTAACATGCGAGAAAAACAATTATACAAAAATATTCGCTTCAACAATGCAGCAATATAGAAAACAGGGTTGGTTTTATGTCCACAGCGGGTACTGTACCGCACTAACACTCAATTCTAACACGAAAATCAATTGTTACAACGACAATCCCTAAGGACACAAGTCTGGAAAACTGGCATGAATAATAACCTTTTTCTTCGAAACCTCAATAAACCGGGTAGACCAATGTCGAAGAAACTCTTCCTCACACAAAAGGGCCAAACTCGCCTTCCAAAAAGGTCACGAGGTGTTGTCTGAAGAAGGAAAGCAAGGGCCACTGCATACGTAGCCTGCGATTCTGTGCTACGACCCTGCAGCGATTACGCCATAGTATATAATCGCCAATCACTACGAATAGTTTGCCAAGAGGAGTGCCAGGGCACTGTTCTCTCAGTTCGTACCATGCAGGGCCCAAACTTGGAGCGGCACGGTGTATGATGCGCCAAAAGCAACGCGCAACAGTGCACCTTGAGAACGTGTGAGCCGTGGATTCTGGTTGACCGCAGTTGGGGCAGGAAGAGTTCTGTGTTACTCCCCAGCGAAATAATCAACATTTTGCGGGAAGAATTCGCCACGATTTTTGCCACTGGATGTTTATAAGTGCGAATGCACTTTATAAGCGACCCTTAATTCCGTTGACCGCCCTCCGCCCACATAACAACAGCTGCGGGTGCGCGCGCTCCTCGTATTCCTTGGCAACGGGGGGAGATGGCACAACCCACGTGGGGGATTGGCCAGGAATCTCCTCGTCTTCCTTGGCAACGGGGGAGATGGGCGCGCGCTGCCTGGCCGCTGACATGGCACATACCCACGTGGGGGATTGGCCAGGAATCGGGCGTGAGAAGGGCTAATGCACCCGCTTAAAGGAGTACTGACACGAAATTTCAAAGCTGAGATCCGCTCTAGCAATCAAGTACAACGACAACACAAATAGGTGTCTGTGCATGGCACATACCCACGTGGGGGATTGGCCAGGAATCGGGCTTGGAGAAGGGCTAATGCACCCGCTTAAAGGAGTACTGACACGAAATTTCAAAGCTGAGATCCGCTCTAGCAATCAAGTACAACGACAACACAAATAGGTGTCTGTGAATAAATGCATCTTTCTTTCTTTGTAGTTGTGTGTGTGTGTGTGATCTCTCTTTCGCGAACATTACCGAACCGCGCAAATTGAACTCGTGCATTCGCACTTTCACATTCTTCCCCTCGGGGAAATGCGGGGAAATTTTTGGCGTCCTCTGGCAGCCTACCTGAAGTCAGCCGCAACCAGGGGAATCTGGTGAATCCACACGTCTGCCCGACCTCGCAGTACCTATTTTTTCACACAGCCTGGCAGGTTGTTCATTCACAAAATCGAGATCAGCATCCAGTGCACGAATTTCCTTAGCTAAACTAATGATGGCCTTGAACAGTCTTGGCTCGACTCGATGCAGCGACTCCGTAAAGAGAATTTATTATAATCCACGTATCAGGACGCATCGACTAGTGATAACAGCGCTGCCCTAAGAACAGAAAGTTATCCAATCAGTCTGCATGTAACATGGTCATTATACACACTGCACAAAATTTTGGACGTGGTCAACAAGCCACTACAAATCAAGTCACACGAATTTCACCAGTGTTCAGAAAAACAGTTCATAAACTAACGCAGCTCAGTACGACGCAAGAGAAAGGCTTCTTCCCCTAGAGCTGCCAACTCATGCTCCAAATGTCTCATCAGAATCGACCGGACACGCCACAGCAGTGGGAACATTGCCCGTTGCGGCCGGGCTCGAAGACATGCAGCACCACGATTTCTCCACAGAACAAAAGCACCAGCGCACGTCAGAAAGTTGACCAACACATCATTTGAACGAGTGTTCATTCGAAGTGTGAGTCCGAACATCCTGCTTAATACAGTCGAGAACGTTGCCACTACACGACAGTGAAACAAGGCATGTTCTGATGATTCAGCGTCTCGATGCGACTCGATTCAACCTCCCGGCCAAAGCAAATAATATATTGCGCAATAGTCTTATATACACACAGCCAAAGGTAAACGTCTAAGTGCGTTTTGAATTTTCATACTTACCAATTTTGCTGAAAAAGAACCAGACATTGGGCAAATATAGGACAGGCTTTTAGTACAGAAGATATCTTTACAGCATTCCTTTATTAAAAAAATTATGGATTCTTGGTTTTTTCATAGCAAATGATATTCTATATCTACTGAAGAATAGAAAAAATCACACGACCACAGCAAGGAAAGATGATGATGATGGTGTACTCAAAGATCTTGGCAGGCACCCACAATGGGGGATTGGCCAGGGCTAAATCGGTTGTTCCAAAAGCTAGGTTCCATGTTCTGCTTGGAACGCACGTGGAGCACGGCCACGGGGTTCTATAAACCTTCAAGTCGGCCGCCTCGGTTCATGCGCGTCACCGCCGTGCTGGAGTACTGGCATCGAGGAACTCGGCCTGTAGCAGTGGAACGCTGTAAATTGAAATCGCCTTGAGCAAACCCTTGATGTGTTTACCTTGGGATTAGCGCGACGCTACAGGAACAGCATGAGAGTTGAGCGGGAAAGCAAAAGGGGGCATTTCCTTGTGAAATGTCTACAAAGACTATCGTCTTTTGACGACATTTACAACAAATGGAGCAGATACTCGGCCAATTTTTTTTTCTGGGGGGCGACATTAACTGTGTGTTAAAGGCCAACGACCGAACGGGGAGTCGCGGTTGCATTGAAGCAGCGTCCCGTGTATGCAGGGCTGCCCAACAGTACGCCGACCTTTCCTTCGTGGCCTCGGGACGGAGCGGGCCAACTGTGTGCTACAAACTCTAGCGATGAGAGTCTCTCGCGCACCTCGATTCGATTTACAGTTGGGGGGAAAGGTTTTCAATTGTCGTCCTACGCTGTCACTCCTATTGCGTTTTCTGAGTACGTCCTTGAAACATGCCCAGTGACCTTTTACACAAACAGTGCAACGTGGAACTCTGGTACGTGATGGCTAATCAATTCCTCTGAACTTAAAAATGACATATTCATCAAGATGTTCAAGGACCAATCAAAAGACCATGGCTGGAAAACATAGACCCAAACGAAAGCGAAACTATCAATAGAGCAGATAAGATTTCTAATAAGTACAGGGGCGAGGAGGCGCCTCCGAAAAATTGCACCATCTTCCCGTAGGGCCCTGAGGAGTATGCAAACCAGACATAGGGTCGATTCAAGTGCCCATTACTTTTCAGTTCGTCGTTTTCATTAGGTTGAGTTAGGTTGAGATAGTTGAACGTCATATTTCTAAATCCGTCATCTATACAGACTCGATAAACGTCGTCCGTGAATTGTCATATGGAAAGTCACCGAAAAACATTGTAGTAACCTTGTCTTGAAATCACTTATGCTCGCGTATTCTTCAAACCTTGAGGTGACTGTGTGTTGGGTGCCAGGCCCCTCTGGCATCAGCGGAAATGTACTGGTGGATGAAATGGCCGCCAATGCTGAACTGCCGAAACGCAGTAAACATAACACTACCTTAAGGACACCTCAAGCCACACGTAATACAGCTACTCCGTAAAACTTGGCAATCAGACTGGAGCGAACAGACAGACAACAAACTACACGTCATAAAATCACACTTGGGACAATACACTACTGACTCACACAACAGGCACATTGAAGTTACCTTAGCTAGATTACGGATAGGCCATACACATGTAACGCACTCGCACCTGCTCACGGGATCTCCAAGACCCCTATGTAGCCGGTGTGGGGAGGGCCTATCCGTGGTCCACATACTCATACAATGCAAGACACGTGACAAAACACGACACAAACACTTCAGAGAACTCTACAGACAACATATTCCCCTACACCCATCGTTGTTTCTGCGTGACGATGCCATGGATTTCCGTAAAATGCGTGTGTAAGTATTTGTCTGGCGTTAGGTTTTTAAACCTCATTTCCTACCATGCATAATAAAATCTGGCCCTATACACCAGCCATCCCCATTATCTTTATTGGTCTTACTGTGTCCGGGTTACACGTTTTATACCTACCTTTTGTTGTAATCACTTCTTTCATTAAATAACTTCTCTGGCGCTATTTGCCCTCGTTGGCCTTGCGGCAATAAACCCCAACCATCATCACCATCAGCAGTTACGTTGAGGTATGTAGCTACCGTTATATTTACAGATTGCTGTGCTTGGTAACTACCCCACTTTTCACTTACCAGAACTACGAAATGGGAAATTGTGTTGAGCCCATTTCTGTTTCGCATACTACTCAGGGTTCCCCTACGGGAAGGTGGTGTAATTTTATTAGATGCGACAGGGCTATGTTCCTCTCTTGTCGCTGTTGCGCCGTCCACACACCTACTGCGCATGTCGGCTTGCTGAACGCCCGGTGGTGTCTTACCCTTTATTGGCTCCTGTAGCGACAGTGTTACGGTGGCTTCTGGGGTGGCCCGAGATGAGCCCAGCATGCGCATTGGGTGTGTGGACGGCGACAAAACAAGGAAGCGACATAGCCCCGACAATAAGATGCTGGAGCGACTGTGTTGCCCCTGTCTTCCAGGGTTGGCACGATACGAGCACGCTCCCCTTAAGGGCACTGGAGCGCCAGTGTTTCCGGTGTCTTCCTGGGCAGTGGAGACAAGGAAAGTGTAGGCGAGTTTTGAGGACACATTCTGGTTAATTAGAGATCTTCTGGGAGAGGTGGAAAATTTTTTGATGATTTCTGGCACGTGGCAGCGAACAAAGGGCACAGTTGTAGAAAAGTTCCGTCGATGTTTTTTGCAGCGTTCCATAGGTTGCAAGGGGCGCGCCAAACAATCACGGAGGTAAAGCGTATTGCGAGCACAGCTACACGCAGTCAGAAAGTATTCAAAGCGTTGTGGACTATTACACCGATCTATTCTCCCTGCGAATAGTCAAAGATATAGTGCCAGCACAAAATGCTGAAGGAAATCTGAAAAATACTCAATATAAAAAGATGATCATCACTTCCATAACCGAGCGGGCTTTCAGCGTAACATGTAGAACATCCCACAGAAAAAATCTCCAGGGCCGGATCGAATCACTTCTAAGGTCTATGTGACCGTTAGAAAGAAACTGAGTCCCACCATAGCCATCGTTTTCGAAGACGTAAGAAATCAGAAACGCTTACCACCGTCCGTGCGCACCAGTCACTTAGCCCTAAAGGGACCCTACAACACTCTTTTATCAGTGCAAGCAAACCTGCGCGACGTTTAGACTTACACTGCCAGTAATACCTGAGCCAAATATTACACGTGCACGTGAAGCGGGGAGCGCGCAAATAGCTGTGAAAGACGCGGAAAAACGGACCGCACTTTCTTCGGTTCTCCTCATTATGCACCCATGACATCGCCTATACAACGTCATTTGGGCCATGGCTGTCTGATCGGCTGTCACTGGTCAACTTCGCGGCTAATTTCTCCTGTTCCTCTGACTATCCGCGGCCGTCGGCACAGTTTTGTATTTCTTTAGTGTTTTTAGTGCGCGCGAAGTTTGTGATGAGCTCAATACTACCCTTTCAACCAGACCACTCGACAACAAACGTTTATAGCTTCAAAGATGGCCTACCAACCCCAGCACGCGCTTCGGAGCAGGCAGCCATGCCTGCTTTTTTGTTGCACCTAACCGGAAATAGACCCTTCCACGTTTCGGAGAAAAGGGGAAAACTCCCCGGCATGCCACATATCGAAGGCCGCCGGATAAGACAAAACCAGCCGCCCCCTCTCCGGGAAAGAGCGCACAGCTTTCGTCGCGTTGTCCGCGGTCGAGTTGAGAGGGAACAATTATGCGCGATTTTTTATCCCGCGTAGTTTCGGTGATAGGGACCGAAATTTTATACTTCTTGCAGGAGGAGATTTCTGGGACGATGGACTATCAAAAGAACTGCGAGCTGGGCTTTTTGGTACATGGTTATGGTTGGAAAAGTGGAAAAACGACGAGGACAAGCAAGTACACAAGACAAAGCGCTTTTTTTCACAAGAGGCAAAAGAAATCCGTAATTTGCGCTTTGTCCCGTGTACTTGCTTCTCCTCGTCGTTGTAGCGCTTTTCCCACCATGAACGATAGACTTTGCCTTAAAATACATTCCGAGTAGGCAACGGTCAGTGTTGCAGTGTCTCGTTAATACCTAAAAGAGCACACCCCGATTCCGTACCCGAGAGTTTTATTATGGGCCGACCAACCTGGCTCCAATACATTACAAGATACTCACTGAAATTCTAGACAGCCGACTGGAGAGTGCACTGAGCAAGTTGAGTGGTCTGCATTCACCATGTGGTTTGAAGAGAAGCTTCATTACTCGAAACTACATTACATGAGAGCCGTTTGTAAACAATTAGAATTGCACCTTTACTTTGAAATTGTTCAGATTGACCAAGGAAATACCGTTGAGAAGGTCGGCCAATGATTTCTACTTGATCTTGGAAGCTGCAGTATTGGGGACACAATAATGTAATGGATCTTAATATGCTATACGGATATCTATACAAGCATTATTTGCCCGGCCGTACACATATTTAGGTATTTGCAGCAATTCCACCCCATTTTTCTCAGCTTAATAACACTTTACCTTTTAGCTACTGTGCCGCATGACCCATGCATCTAGGGTAATAAATGGCCTCACGATGGAAACGGAGGAGGTGCATGTTCTCGCCCTAGTTTACACAAACGTATCTCCAGTGGGGGACGTAATCAAGCTAGCAAACCAGTTCGGCCACTTTGCAGGAGCTGAACTTAAGCTTCTCAATTCGAAGTGAGTCTGTTTGCTTGAAGGGGATTTCAAATCCACCCACTTAGTCAGAGTGACCTGGGTGGAAGAGTTATCGAGTTACCTGGGTATCAACCTGAACCAAAGTGCCCCTCGCAAGCCGATGAAAACCCAAGCTGTCAGTGGCGACAACAAAGCGGCAACCGTAGATAAACTGACACATAGTTCTTCTTACGAGGGCTCATATTTCTCAATGCCAGAGTATACCCCTGCGGTGTTTATAGACCTTGCATAGCAACCATTGACACACCCTCCTTCAACAACGTGCACCGGTCCAAGGCGGTTTTCTCTGGCAATCTACGTACGTACACACGCAACGTTCAAACCTCATTTGTAGCCAAAAAGGGGTGAGTTGGATATTGTGAACGTGGAGCCCAAACTGACCATCCAACGATTGCTAAACTTTCTGTATTGAATTGACTGGTTCCTGGGGGCAGCCACGCAGCTTGTGTGCCAGACATTTCACCGGGGCTTGCCACCAGAGCACCTGTTTGCTTTGGCAGACGCGCCTCTATATATTAAAAAAAAGCCCTTGTCCTGCTTAAGCAGAACTTTTTTTGAGTATCTACTCAAAGCAACTCCCACGAAAGGGTACTGGGACCTCGTAGAGGAGGCCCTGTCGCCTCCTTTTTAGTTACAACCCAAACATCTGAAGACGTATAGAAACAAGTAAGAAGACTCCCTTCGCCCTTTCATTGAAAGGGCTTTTTCTACTTCCTCCACATTGAAGTGCTGCCCGCGAAGGCTCGTTTGGAGGATCGGAGTTTCATCCTCTATGGTGGCGCTGGTTACTTTCTTTGCGGAAACTGAAAACGGAAGAGCACGTCCACATTGGGTGTTACATGGCGGCCGTCTTCCGCGATGAGCTTCAGACTGCGTTTACTGAGTGATAAGACCTGTCGTGGTCAGAACGTAGACGCCTGAGTCACCCACCGTGAACAAGGTTCTGTGAGGCGACGTGTTTGTCGTTGGGCTCCGCTCTATAGAAAGCTAGATGAGACGCAGGCTAGAGGAGACGCGCTAGTGGCCGCAAGTGTACCCGTAGGCACTCAACGGCAACGCAACGGTTGAATGGACCTTAAGCATGACTCACTGCAAAATGTATGCCATGCCCTACAGCACTTTAAAGAAAAACTAATGCATTGCTTCCAACGACTGTGACTTGCGGGTTATCATATCATGTCAGCATAATGCTGTAGCTTTACTGATAAGGCGTCCTTGACATCAACCAGAGTATAGACAAAAAGGTCAGCAGGGTACTTTCCTGGCATTCTCTGTTAAGTTCCTAAAGGTGTCAGTTTTTTGCATTGTCTTAGTTTCCTGTTCGATCCATAATTTGCACATGCCGTCTAATGTATATGTCTTTTGTAACTAACCGCATACTTACTTGATGGTGGGTGATTGTACGTAGTGGCAGTAGCCACGCGCACATTTTTCAAAGCCTCTTGCGCGGAACTTTAACGCGTGTATAGGAGCATCTCTGTACATAAATTTGCTACAAAAGCCTAACAGCAATATTTTAAAGAGATTATCAAAACACGCAAAAAAGGGACCAAGCGACTGTAAAGTAAAAAAAATGACAAACACAGCTTTTTTTGCCATGAAGGAAAGAAAACCACCGCAATGTTTTTATATTGCACAAATATGGCAGTAATAAATTCCACATTTTATACAAAGGAAAGAGAATTCAGTAAAAAATTCCGCTGCTTGGGAATTTGTATCTAATTGGTTCGAGTAATACCTATTCTCGAGCGTATAACGAGACCGTACATTTAACCAGCAATTTCGCGCAACCAACTTTTAATCCACGAGAAAAAGCAATTGTCCCCGATCATTGCCCGGAGTGTTTATAATGCAAAGGCTGGACCAAGGCCTCTAAAGAAAGATGGCACATTTCTTGACGCAATAAAATGCAGGAAGCTCACACTAACGTGTAACACTTGCAGGTAGCCAAGCTCTACGCATCCTTCACTCCCATTACAGCGGTCTAAGACCACGATTGCAGTCGATGTGCCGCAATGACTTTTACTCATCATTCTTGCTTTAAGTGTCAGATTCCTTCTTTCTTGAATGTGATAATAACTGAACATCGCCTTGCAGGGGCGTATGCTGTGGCCTGGCTTTTTATTTCCGAGGAACTGTTGGTATGATTACGCCGACCGCTGGGGGCTTTCGGACACTTTACCCCAATCTCACACAGTAGTTTTGGTTGGCTTGAGAAACGCGATGAGGGGACGCTGAGGGGTCACCGCGAAGCACTCGCTGACGTGCGCTCGGCTCTTTCTTGGTATTTGTAACAGCGGACAGAAAAAATTACGATTTGCTAAATAGTTTCTCTGTAAAACCTTAACTACATTGTAGCGACTGCTTTTGGCCTTCCGCTAGATAGCATCTTCGGTGAGGCGATGAAGTACGCAATGGTGCTGAAGCAACTGGGGTTACTTTATCTACGGACAAGAATGTTTGGTTATAATTCTAACCATTCAAATTAACAAATATACATAATTTCCATGAAAAAACCCACCTACCTAATGGCACTTAGCTAACCATACTTGACTCACGGGGGATTCCTCGGTTGCTCTCTTTCGGTCAACGGCCCTCGTCTCTACCTTTTCTAGATCGACCCCCAAGAACACCAAACACTTCAGTTTTATCACACAGAAACCGCCCCTCTAAAAGCGTCTGCCAACAGATGGTGTAGAGGACTGGCTAACTAACGCAATCTAGGCCTCTCATTGGCCATAAAAACACCAAAGTTGGCCAAACAAGCAATGGGGTTATTTAAAAATTCACTCATAAACATTCGAATATTCATCAAAACACAGGCGCACCACTAAACAATTGCAACTATCAGCTATTCTGAGCGGTGGCCATCTGTATTCGGACGACCTGTCTCAAGTACTCTCCATACGAAGCGCGCCAAAATTATGACCAACGGCTACAACAAGCCTACCGTTGTCAACATGGCACGCGCAAAACAAGACGAGCGGCCATTCTCTTCTGAACTATCTCCGCAGTACGTAGCACCACTGTATACCCATGAGGAATCCAAACTTGTTTCATACCTTGAACGACATGTCTCCTGCCAGACACAGTGGCAGGCCTTTCCCTATTCATAGTTGCTGAGCGTTCGGATGACCTCTCAACGAGCGGAACTTCATTATCCACTTATGCGGTAATTATACTTCGTAATTGTAGACACCACTGTCATGGGCGCCCTCTGCGCCTCTGGCAATGGGCGGTCTCTGTTGTCTCTGCGCCTCAGCCCAGAAGGCAACATATGTGTGGCCCTCCGCCACGTCCTTGACTTTCCAGAAAACCTGTGAGGTGCAGAAATGGTATCTGCGGTAGCTAATCTCATCTTTAAACACGTCAGCCCACCCGGCACTCAGAATCCACGCAATTTATAAACAATAATAACGAAAATTCTCGGATACATAATTGATAAACTCTTGCACTTGAGCTTAGTATCCGGCCCCGGTGAGACGTTTTTCAAATAAATGCAAAAAGGCTCCCACGCTAAGTTGCAAAAGAGTAGACAAAACGACTTCGCGCTAATATCTCACATATTGAATATGTTGTCTCAACGGCCGTAGCCATAGTCGTCCCAGTTCCAGCACAATATAAACAGGGCAGGCTGCACTAAAAAATCATAAGGCGAATATGGCGAATTTTAAGATGCGAAAAACTAAACATATTTTTTATATCAGATGAATTTTCTGCACTCCCAAAGCCACAACCCCTTAATGTATCTCCTTCCGCTTGGGTTATCCGTTCAGCCACAGTAGTCACTGTCATTCCAAATATCATGTTCACTTCTGTGCAAGGTGCTTTTAACACAGAATTTTTTAAAGATCTCTGAAACCACCTAACCTGGAATACATTTCTATGCTTCTAAATAAGCTCACAAAACCGTGAGACATCACTCCCATGGACGCCGCCTATAATCATTTGGTCATAGAATCATACGGCCATGCATTCAGCGTAATGACTCGTTTTTTTGCAATAAAATGTCTGTGGGCTAAATCGTTTATTCAAGAAAACATTAGCAGGCGTCCCCACATACTATTCTTGTAATAATGCAGGATACAATAATTAAACAGCAAACGCTCAAAGGCACATCCACTTTACTATAAATTAGGCAGACCAAAAGACAAGTGCGGTGGCGAAATCCCCAGCCTCATTTAAAAAAACTAAACTCACACTGTCAACATCATCGTATGCAGCTGTATTCTTATGTTATTATGCAGGGATGGTACTCACACTCAATCTCTGACCGGCGCTTTTCCTTTGGAGAAAAAATGGAGCTGATTTGCGCGATATGTTTGTGCAGGTTGCTATGATGGCAAGCTGCGCGTTATAAGTAGGATAATCTGTGTTTCAGTAACTTATGAGGCTGCAGGCGCCTCACAGCACAACGCGGAATGCCATCACCTCCCAGAAGAAAATATGGAGCATATAATACACCCGTCTACTCTATAACTAAAACATTCCTGTTTTAAATCCACAAACTCGTATGCCACAAAATAATACAGACCCAGTGCATTCGAACAGAGTATAAAAAGCCTTGCACCTATGCTCACACGGCCGTATCTATGGCTCCGCGGTTGAAGTACAAGTTAGGGCCACTACGGGTAATGGTTTGTTTTGTAAATTTAAGCAAACAGCAAGCCCAGGATCGTCAATGACGATAAAGCTGTTATCTGTTCAAGGAGGTTCATAAACTCTTATTAAAAAGGGTTAAGTGTATCATGATTTTATTACCAGCTGGTATGGTTTGACATGCACGCCTAGTAAATGGGAATGCACAAACCAAACTTTGATAGTAGAACTTTGTGATGAAACTAAAAAAATGTATATGGTCAAATCCAACCAAAAGGTGCTTTATTTTTCTTTTTAAGAAAGGAGTGGGCGGATCCCAAGAAGCCGCTGATAAAGACGGCGTGAGAAGGCGACGGCACCGAACATAGGAGCTAGGTTCCATACCTTGATTAATAGGAAACAAATTGAAAATACACTCGCGATAAATCATGTGCACCTTATTGCATTCTGTCAACCTTAGGGTACACACATAATTAACACAAATGAAGCAGAAATGAACAAAATCTTGTAATATACATCAGCATTTAGCAAGTTCAATAATACCCGAAGAACATGCACATATTCACACACTTAGACATAACTACATTTGTCTCTTTAGAGGTTGATAAAATATATTAGTAAGCATATTGGCCTCCAAGATCAGTTATAGCATGTGAAAGTATAAAATAAAAATAAAAAATAACTTCATAAGAATGGTTACGGTAACAGTAAAATTCACATAGAATAATCGGCTAAGATGTGTAGGATGGGTTTTTTTCTTCTGAAACCTTTTTAATGGTTTTATATTAACACCAAGTGTGCTACAGAAATTATTACATCCTGCAGTTTTATTATTGATTCAGCCGCTCTGAAACAAGAAAGTTTGCCTGTCATAGTTTTTCCGCGCTTTGGGCTCATGCCTCTTTATGCGCCAGAGTAAATACTGCAAAGTTGATGCAAGATCTGTTTTCAGGGCCAACTTTTCATCGTACACAATTTGTAGTAGTTTAAGAAATATGCCTGATCACTCTATAAGCATGCTATACTTCAGAAAGATGTGCTTGCGTTTTTAGGTCGATCATGAAATTTTTGTATTTCATATAAATTCGAAGAATTGTTTTCGCAATTTAATCAGCTTTGTATAGTTGTGGGCCCTTGTGTCCGAGACTACCATACCATAGTTTAGTTTGGAACAAAAAATAGCATTACAATGTTTCTGTTAATCAGACAAGTGTCTTCGTCAATCCCACAGGAGGGTTATGTGTATGGTGAAGACGGAGATGTGGCGTGGGAGAGGGTCGAGATCAGAACATTGCGGGAAGTGCTGAACGGTGTGCGCGCAGCCTGACTAGCTGAAGAGCGGACCCTGGGGAAACGGGCGTTCCAGTAAATGTGCGGTTTGAAGGGACGTAGCGTCTTTCAGGAGAACCTCGGCCGGGTGCAAGAAACCCGGTGTTGCATTCCACCCCAAACGTGGGGCCGGGCGGGGGTCGTGTGGAGGGCATTTTGGTCTTCTTCGTGGTTTTGCTGATCCGTGGGGGGTGTTTTGCGTAGGGAATTTATTTGGCCGTCTTGAGTGGTTCTCGCGATTTTTCGGTAGCCCTTGACGTATTTTGAGGCGACCTTTTATGGGTGTGTTTTGTATACCATTTTTTCTTCCATTCTTTGTTGCACGGAACGCCAGAGTTTCTTGCCAGGGAACGTGGAGCCGCTACCCGTCGGAGCTCTTTTGGTGCTCTTCGCGAGGCCGCAAGGAATGTGGAGGCCACTGGTCTTGTGGGCATGCTCCGCCCGATCATGGATCTCTGCGAGGAACCTCACGAACCAGCCGGCAGGTGTTGGGCAATGACGCCGTGGGTCCCAGCACGTGCCATCGCTGCTGCCGAGCCTTGCCGGTCCACGGTTCACGGATTACGATGCCCACAAGACGGGGGCGGACTTCATGTGCCACCTCATCGTATGCAAGGTCGCATCGGGTACCTCGAACAAGTTTGTCCTGGCCCCAATCCTGCTGTTTGCTTTGGAGGGGACCTCCGATCGCTGGTGGCGTCTGCAGTAAGTTCGCGTTCTGTGCCTCCTACGAGGCACGCTTTCGCGAGGCGTTCTTGCCCTCAACCACGACATCCGCGCCCGGCGCTACTTGTAGGCACGTACGCAGCACCTCGCAAAGGCTTGCTCAAATAAATTCGCGCTAATCAGGAGCTATCCCGGTTGCGTCTGACATAGAAATGGTGATTTCGCGTCTTACGACGATGCCACCCGTGCCGCCAACCTTACCTAAGAGGTCCGGTGTACTCGATGATGACCCTGCACGGGGCACTTTGATCAATCTTGGTGACGGTGTTGGCGACACTGCGGACCCCGTGCCCCTATACTCACGCTGTCACCGACCATGGTTATGAGTTTTAAGGTGAAAGGTATAAACCTCAAACGGTGGCCGTCGTAGCCCAGGTCAAGCTCCGGCGGATGAGCTTCCTGTCTGTTTACCAGGCAGGGAGCTCCGGGACTTCTTCAGCTATCAGGGTAAGGCTGACGAAGAAAGTATCCCGTTCCATGCTTTTTCTCAAGCAATATGGTTTTTTTCAAAATTGCCCAAACCCCATGATCGGCCCCCAAAAAATGGCCGGGCCGAAGTGAATTTCCCACTTCTACTTACCACTAGAATTCTCCAGACCTGACAATTTTCCCCGTTTTTTGATCATACAATCTGCAGAAAAATCTGAACCTCTTACATCTAAGTTAGTCTTCCTTATTGCTAAGTTTCTTGAAAACATTCTGGGCAAGAGCTACAAAGCAAAAAAGCTAACCAGCGGTGAAATCCTTGTAGAAATACAGAATCAACTACAGCCTAAAATTCTCCTCGAACAGGGCATGATCGGCGACTTGCAAATTAAAGTCACTCCTCATGACAAGGTTTAATGTTCATGCCAAGGTTTAATTTCTCAATTTGACCTAAAGGACAAAAAATACTCTGACTTGCTGGAGGGCCTGCGTGAGCAAGGCGTTACTGTAGTAAGAAGAACCACCATCCGTAGAGACAACCATGAAATAAAAACAAAGCATGTAGTTCTCACTTTGGACCATTGCAACCTCCCTCAGTATGTAAAGGCCAGCTTAATCCGCTTTGAAGTCCGTCCCTATGTTCCAAATCCGCGTTGGTGCTACAAGTGAAAGCGGTATGGGCACGGCACTTCACAGTGTCGGGGGAAACGGACGTGTTACAAATTTTCTGATCACAAACACCCTACAGACAATTGTAAAGCCAGTAGCATGAAATGCTGAAATTGTGAAGGACCCCATGCAGCGTACTCACGTACCGGTGACAAGTTCAAACTCGAGAAACGCATCAATAATTTGTAGGTAACAGAAAACATCTCATACCCGGAAGCACGCGAAAGTTTTGCCTGGTTTGCTTCTCCAAGGTACGCCGACGTAGCTCGCCGGGGGGCAGAGGGGCGTCTTGTCTCGGTGGCGACCCAGTTCAGTGAGTCTGGTCTGGTCCCCTGCCAGCCCCCCACTGGGTTGTCTCCGACAGCCCAACCCGTCACCACACCGCTTGTTCAGTCACCAGCCGCTGTGGTGCCAACTGAGTCACTTGGGTCACTGCTGCATCCACCATTTCTTCTCCACCTGTCCAAACCGCAAGTGAGGGCACGGAGATGGAGATGGGGGATCCCGCAGCAGCTCCCGCCCCTGCCGCACCACCTGGGCCACTTCTGCTAGTGCCAAAGCCATCGGTGGCAGTGGTTGCATAAAAGAGCACTTACAAGGGTGCCAGGTCCAAGGTGCCCAATCCGTTGGGCACTCCGAGGACGTCCCACGAAGACATGGACGTTTGACAGTACCTGTCTGCAGTGCAGCAGAAGGAACGGGTACGATCGTCCAAACCATCTGATAAACCCAAAAACGAAGAGTCACAGCCACGAAGGACCTTAGGTAACCCTCATTCTCACATATTTCCAGTCGCTTTTGCAAATAATGGGAAGGGAAAATATTAACAAAGGAACTGTAGAGGCCTAATAAAAAATCTTGACGATATATATAATATGCTGCACACCAAGCAGCCAAGTATAATGTGCCTGCAGAAAACTCATCTGAGCAGCAAAAACACAAACTTTTTGAATAATAATATGGTATTCGGAAAGGAGAAATGGATAAACCCACTCCTCCGGAGGTGTGGTTATTGTCACTTGAAAATGCATTGCACGTAATACCATCTCCTTAAACACTGCCCTTTAAACTGTTGCTATTCGTTCAATAATATTTACTAGATTAAAAACGGTGTCCTCTCTTTACATACCGCCTGGCTTCCAGCTCTCAAGTTCGGATTTCTAGGGGCTGGTAGAGCAAGGGCCTGAACCTTACATCTTGATAGGCGACCTGAATGCACATAATACTCTTGGGGGCTGTTCCCCCACCGATGCCCGAGGTCGCCTCAGTCGAGAAATTCTTAACATCGTCGGGAGCATGCCTTTTCAACAAGACACAGCCAACATAATAAAATATAGGACACAACACTTACTCACACCTTGACCTGACTATAGGATCGGCAGTATTTCTTCCGTCTCTTGAATGGGATGTGGACACAAATTCATACGGTAGTGACCACTTCCCTACTTCATTACCGTACATAGGCAAAGGCCCTACCAGTTCACCCTCCCATAATAGGTTCAATGAAGCAAGAGAAACTGGAATAAATTTACAGAAATATCCAAACTACACTACACATCAATAACACACCTACACGTACATGAAGCCACCCAACTGCTTACGGCGCACATCCTCGACGCCGCCGAAAAGTCCATTCCGCAATTTTCTCTGGTGCCCCGAGCAACCATCGGAGGCCGTGGTGGAATGAGGCCTGTAGGCGGGCGCGACAAGCCCTGAACAAGGCGTGGGGATGCTTCGTGTGGTACCCCACGTCGGGTAACCTTGTAATGTTCAAACGGGCAAAGGTGGTTGGAAATCGTTTGCGCCGTGAAGCAAAACGAGAGAGTTGGCGCTCATTCGTAACATCCATAAACTCGTACACTGACACTCGCAAAATCTTGGCACGAATAAGCAAACTAAAAGGACAACAGACAAACAGCCTGCCCCTGGTTAGTACGACAGGGGACACACAGGAAGACCAGGCTAACACACTCGCACAACACTTCCAACATGTGTCCTGTTCGGCACACTACACACTTTCATGAAACAAAAAATTGGCCGAAAAAAAGTCTTTATTTCATTACGACCAGTCAACCTCTTCTTCTAACTACGAGTTTTCACTTCATGAGCTGAGGGCCGCTCTGAGCACTTGTAAACCGTCAGCTGCAGGCCCAGACAACATTACATATACAATGATACATCACCTACATTCAGACACTCTTTCAACACTTATCCACCTTAATAACAAGAGTTGGCTTTCGGGGCACAGTCCAAACTTTTGGAAGGAGGCTATATTGTAGGTTTCCTAAACGAGGGGAACGATCCTTTTTTTCCAGCTAGCTATCAACCCGTTGCATTGACGAGCTGCGTTTGCAAAGCTTTTCGAGAAGATGAATAACCGGAGGATTGTGTACTTCCTGGATTACAATGGACTTCTCGAGAGCTGCAGGGCAGGCTTCAGGGCAGGGCGATCTAGACATGATCAACTCGTTGCCTTACAATCCTGTATCAAAGATGCATTTATTCATAAGCAGTAATGTATGACAGTTATTTTACGATATTGAAAAAGCGTATGATACTGCATTGCGCTATGGAATTCTTAGTGACCGTAAGTCTTTTGTTTTGTCAGGCAACATGTTAATTACTCTTGCAAGATACATATCGGCAAGAACTCTTCATGTGAGAGTGGGCAATGGACATTCCCGAGTTCACGTCGAGGAAAACGGTGTGCCTCAAGGGGTGTTTTGAGCTGCAGGCTGTTTATTATAAAAAGAACTCGCTGGGAAAAAGATTGCCAACAACCATTTCTTACTCGCTATATGTAGACGACGTTCAAATCTGCTTCAAATCATGTAATCTGTCCGTTTGCGAGAGGCAAGTCCAGCGTGGTCTCAACAAACTGGCTGACTGGGCAGAGAGGAATGGATATAAGCCTAATCTAGACAAGTGTACCTGTGTTGTATTTTCATGAAGGCGCGGAATCCACGCTGATCCTGATATTGAGCTTAAAGGTGTCTCAATCCCTCCAAAAAAGCAACACAAATTTTTACGCATGGTACCAGATGAAAAACTGACATTTATTCCCCATATAAAACACCTGAAACACAAGAGCCTCAAAATCATGTCTATTCAGATAGTCATTTCGCATTGCTCCTACGGAGCGGACAAACAAATACTCCTCCGCGTTTTTACCAGCCTTATTGGCTCACGGTTGTACTACGGGATTGTCGTCTATGGGTCCGCCTGTAAAACTGCTCTGAAAATGTTGGATCGAGTGCTACACTTGGGTCTCCATCTTGCATGTGAAGCATTCCGGACGGGTCCCATTGAAATCCTGTAGGCAGAGTGTGATAGGTGGAGCCTTGAACACCAGCGTTCTTATACTTCATTGCTGTATGCTATTAAGGCCACTTCTATAAAAAACCACCCATGCAATTTTATTATAAGCAACACCTCATCCGATCCGTTGTTCGCAGCACGGCCATCGATACCCGCTCCTATCTCTATCCGACTGAGAGCCCTCGCTGAAGAACTAGGGATTTCATTTGAGGAGAGCATGAAGTTTTCTATTGCTGACCTTATTTCGCCTTGGGAGAGGTCAGCAATTTCATGTGATATTTCTTTTGAACATATCAACAAAGAAAATGCGCCTAGAGAACTTGTACTACAGCACTTTCTTCAGTTACAAAACAAAAACCCCCACACCACTTTCTACACCGATGCTTCGAAGTCCTCTTCAGCCATCGCATCCGCTGCGCACGGCCCCAACTTTAGCAGTACGAAGACGTTACACAGAAATAGTAGAATTTTTACGGCAGAAGCACATGGTATCTTATTAGCAGTACAGCAAATTACAAAAACTAGAACAGAAAACTTCATTATTTTTACAGACACTCTATGTGTGGTAAGAGCCTTGCATTGCTTCAGACCTACGAAAAATATTCTCCTCCAGCATCTAATCAAAACTTTACCTTTGCTCATCACTCAAAACTGAAAAATATTTGTTTGCTGGGTTCAAGGTCAGAGTGGCATTCAGGGAAACGAACTTGCTGACCAGAGTGCCGCTGATGGCAACTGGTACGGACAGCCTTGCGCAAATCTTGGCAGGAAACATGGGACACACCAACAGAAAACAAACTTTACACTATAAAGCCACACTTAGGTAGATACATTACTGACAAACGAGACAGACACACAGAAGTAGCCTTAGCAAGGCTACGGATAGGCTACACTTATGCAACGCATTCACACTTGCTCACGGGGTCTCCGAGACCCGTGTGCAGCAGGTGTGGAGAAGGCATATCCGTAGTTCACATACTAATCAAATGCAAGGCACTCCACACCACACGACGCAAACACTTTCCAGAAATCTACAGACAACAAATCCCACTCCACCCATCGCACTTCCTGGGTGATGAACCAATGTTTACTGTCGAACGTGTTTTTAAGTATGTATCAGAAGTTCAGTTTCTGAAACTCATATCATATCATGCACAATGGCAACGTAGCCCTTTACACCAGCCATCTTCATTGTCTTTTTTTGTTTTTACCTCGGTTGCTATTAAATTTTAGTATTCACTTTTAATCTGTTGTAGCTAACCATCTGTTTTTGGCGTTCTTTTTCCCAGCTGGCCTGGCGCAATTAAAATGCAACCATCATCATCATTACTCAATGATGACCATCGATGATTAAGATTGATAAACATCGTTCTGGACGATGAATGTTTTAATTACGTGATCGCTGATATGGATGACGTCGTCCCCTTTTCGCGTACCTCTAAAGAGCACATCGTACATCTTAGTGATGTGCTTGACTGCATAAAGCGCGCAGGTCTCACCACTCATCCGAAAAAGATTCGGCTCGCGACAGTCAAAAGTTACTTGCTCAGCTTTGTCCTTTAGAGCGAAGAGTTTTATCCTAACGGTGCAAAACGGAAAGCAATCACAGAATATCCGAGACCGCGCGACGTCAAGAGGTTGCCGCACTTCTTGAGCATTATAGACCTTTACCGTAGCTGCATCTCTCATTGTGCAAAGCGTTCATGTCCGCTGAACCAGCTTCTACGAAAAGCCGTAAAATGGCAATAGGAGGTGGCTGAACAGGAAGCTTTTGAAGCTGTCTCTCACAATCGCGGAAACGGTGGCGTTTAGAATACCGGAACTTACCAAGCCCTTTGTCTTGCATACCCATACTAGGGACTATAGACGGTGCGTAGGACTGATGCACGGGTTTCATGGCGTTCTCCGTCTGGTCAGATTTGCTAGCCACACAGTCACTCCGGCTGAGCGCATATACACGGTCACAGAACGCGATACTCTCGCATTCGTGTTTGCAGTGAAGAAATTGTACGTGAATCTCTACGGCGGGTCTTACAAAATTCAGACACAACCCCAGGCATAAACGTGGCTGCAGCATTTGCAGAAACCAGCAGGCTGTTTGGCTGGCTGGGAGCTGGAGGTTCAGCGCTATGATTTTACCATGTAGCAAGGGAAGGGTTCACAGAACGAAGTCGCTGAGTGCGCTATCACACACGCTCATGCTGTCAACTTGGGACGCTGGAGTGGTGGCACTTGTTTCTGCTGTGGATACTGATGCATGCTGTACGCTGGTGAGCATTTCAGATCTGCTCCCGGCGCCACGTGCCGACGGACTCTGCTGTAAGATCATTGAGCACCTCGGGGCACAGGGCGCTGCTCGCACCAGCGAAAGCGGTGAGTTTGATTCATATGTGTGGGCGGAGAACCGTATCCTGCTGCGGTATATTCCGCACGAAAATGAAGACGCTACTTCCCCAATGTGCACAGTTTTACCGCGTAAGCTTCGAAGAGCTTTCTTCCGTTACCTTCATTATTCAGCTCTCGCTGGACACCGCTCTGGCGGCAAAACTCATGAGAAGTTAAGACGGACTGTCACTTGGCCAGGCATGAGGCATGATGTGCTGAGTTATGCCAAGAGCTACAACGTGTGTCAGACGGTGACACCTAGAGTTGGGTGCTGGCATAGATTCAGGCCACCTCTGGAGAGTAATAGCCCTTGGCCAATCGTTGCCTGCGTTATATTGGGCCCTTACCCACGAAGTCCAAGCGATTATTGGTAATTGTTTGTGGTGATGTAGCATTTCGAATAGTGGATAGATGGTTCTGGCTATGTAAGGTGGTTACCAGCAGGTATGGAGGTTTCTGCAGATATGGAGGTATAGAGGTTTGTGCACCAACCATCACGTTGGTGCAGATTGGCTTTTTTGCCCAACTTATGACGGATAACGCTACGTATTTCACAAGCAAATTGTTTGAGGATAACAGTGTAACCGTAGGCGTTAAACACAGGTTACGACCACATGCAACCCTCAGGCAAACATCACTGAGCGCGCATATTGCAATCTCGAGGCAAGGTTGATTGTCCACACTGAAAAAAATTATTGGGATGCTAACCTGCCTGAGATCGCGTTTGCCACTCTTACAACAGTGAATCATTCAACTGTGCTCACGCTGGCTTATTTGAAATATGGTCGGGAGATGCCAATTTCTCTCGAAAGGACGCGTCTTCCACTAACCAACACGGGTTCTGGTCTGTCGCCCCCATTTGGTTATGATTAAGCTTGTGCGAGCGGTTGCCGCTGTCCCGGAGTCCAAGTCACGGCATATGCCGTTGATGTCACCGTATGTATCGAAGCTGCGAATCAATCCTCGACATAAAGCGGTGTGTGTAGTCTGCAGCAAGTTCTGCACACGTTCACCAGTCTCCTCCCCGCTGCAGGAATGGAGGTTTCCCTGGCAAAAACCAACTTTATCATCCCTACATGTAGGCCAGAGGAGCAAGCCCTAGTTGTTCTTACCATGAGAGATCAAACACTTCAGCGGGCCCCAGAACGCCGGATCACGGTGCTGGGCATTCCAGTCCATGAGTACGAGGAATTTTCAGAATGGCTTCAACAGTTGAAAGCACAATGGGCTCATCTGCTCAGCTTAATCAGAAGAATTTCTAATACTTTATGTGGAGCGTGGAAAAAGATCGGCCGCCGACATGTTCATGCCATTTGAGTGAACAAGGCCTGTTACGGGGCTCTGTGCTTCTGTCTCACGAAACGTTAGACGGAACAGCTCAAGAAGCTTTGCAGGGCAGCCCTTCGTGTCGTCACGAGGCTTCCGAGACACACGAAGGGCTGTCCTGCAAAGCGTTTTGGCTGTTCCGTCTAACGTTTCGTGAGACAGAAGCACAGAGCCCCGTAAACAGGCTTTGTTCTCTCAAATGGCTTGAACATGTCGGCGGCCGATCTTTTTTCCACGCTCCACAGAAAGTATTAGAAATTATTTTGATTAGGCTGCGCAGAGGATCCCATTGTACTTTCAACTGTCGAAGCCATTCTGAAAATTCTTCGGACTTATGGACTGGAATGCCCAGCCCCATGATCCGCCGTTCTGGGGCCCACTGAAGTGTTTGACCTCTCATGTCACGAGGCTTCCGAGACACACGAAGGTCACTCAGCTTTACCGCCAAGCTGGCCTTCCTACTCTCGAATAAATGGCGATTGCCCGGTCCTGAGGAGTCAACGATCGCCACGAGCTCACACCGCAAGGGCGCCGATTACTGACCGCTGATGGCAACATTCCAATACCAGAGACGCCGCTTATGCAGAAAAGTACCCCGCCATAGGAGGACACGCTTTTTACAATGCAAAAACCTGCACCTTCAAAAACTGCGTCGGAGCCACACGTCACATATAACCTTGCTGGTTGTAGCCGATGTTACTTCTCGGAGCAGTACAACACTTGAGATTGCTGTGGATGCGTCTTTGAGGGCCAAGTCATGTATAGCGGCAGGGGCCGCTGTGTCCAACTCCGATGACCACCAAACCATTCGTCTTATTTCCCCGGACGTCGACTCCGATATAACGGAACTTCAGCTTTTTGCTATAAAGGCAGGCATTCACTTGGAACGCCAGGTTGTCACCGATCACCCAACACGGCGTTATGACCGGGTGGAAATATTGACTGACTGCACTGAGGCACTGAAATGCCTCATTGGACCACCGAAGCAAAACAGCACCGCCCATGCCATCAAGCAGACATGCGAGGAACTCAGGGCTGACTCATGGCTACTGGTAACGGTACGCTGGATTCCTGGACATCAAGGCCATCCAGGAAACGAGAAGGCTCATGAACTTGCGAGCGAGTCTTCTTTACACCGTTCCCAGTTCATGCTGCCTGTAAGACCATATACGCTGCTTACTGATCCAGATGTGGAGGGCCGCCGTCGACATAATCGAAGGAGGCAGGAACAGGCAACTACTATTCCCCCAATGCGACGACCCCACAGCCCTGTTCAGCCCTGTGGTGCTCAGTTGTTCCTCAACAGGGCGCGGTCGGGGTTCGCTTACACAGACGACGTGGTTTCTTGATAAAAAAATGTTATTTTGAAGCTGTTATTTTAGGGCGCAGCCCTTTGGCGGCCGTTTCTGGGCTCAGCAGCGTCACCGTCCTAACTGAGTGAATGAAGACAAGACGGCGGGTGGAAGAAATGCTGTGCCCGAGTACGCGGGTTCGATTCCCGCCAGCGGTAGCCGTTTTTCTGATGGAAGAAACATCGCCCTCGTGAGGGGCACGATCAAATGCAGAGCATTTGCGGGGCCGCACGACGTTAAGTAGTTGGCGTTACGTTATTGTTGTTGCACTTGTGGCAGCTGCTGACGAGAGATCGCGGCGATGAGTGCGTTCCAGCCTCGCCGACACCCGCCTTTATCACGCCACGATCGCGCCACGCGCGCGCGATGCTGACGTCACGATCACGCCGCAGATGTTGTTGATCCCGCGACGCGCGCCCCCACTTGTTGGGCGCGAACCGACCACAGAGAGAGCGCGCGATGCGAGCGGAGAGTAGGGGAGGAGCCACACTTGCCGAGATCGAGCTGAGAGGGCGCACCTGCGAGCGATGCGGACTACTACAGACCCTAGAACGGGTGACATCGTGAGTTTTAAGAAATGCTCTGCATTTAAAATTGTCTACCCAAGCCTACATCCCACGATGGAAACCTCTCTAACCGTGCTTCCCCTGCTGCGTTTCCTATACCAGCCCGATGCTTCGCCTGCACAACAGACGTGACCCCCACAATCCGCCATCTCCTTTGGCACTGCGGTGCACTAGATCGGCTTCGCGCAAAATATCCACCCGCCTGAGTCCTCTTCTATGAGGACTCAATCAGGCCACGTGATGGGCACAAAGCGAAGTTTTGCCGCGTCGTGGCACTGCGTTTGTGAGGACTTCATGGCGGGACATTATTAGCCCCCTCCTTTAACCCTGCGGCATTGAGCCATCACAAATAAAAAAATATTTGTATATCTGTCGCCCCATGCTCTCGCTCTCCGCCAGTGCATAGGCGACGCGTTACAGGCTGCCCGAGAGTAGCCTCACCTTGCCCATCTGCAGCAGGCGGACCAGTACAGCCGGGGCCGTAGAGATATTCGGTTTCCGGTTTGCGACCTGGTTCTCCAGTGCACTCATCCACTGAGCACCGCTTCGCGCAAGGTTGCCGCTTCGCAAGCCCCTAAATAGGAGGGCCCTTTTATCGTATGCGAAAAGCTGTATTCATTTCTCTATCTCTTACGAAACCGGAATACGGGTGAACTTGGAGGCCCGGTGACGCTCCTTTTTATTCAATGGCATGTGCGCACACTTATAACTATCTTTTTCATGTTTGTTTATTGCTGATGCCTTTTAGGTTTTTTTTTTGTTTTCGTATGTCTTTTCTCCCCCGTCAATCTGATGCTTAATCAGTCCACACGTGATGCTCTTCTTGATTTCCAGCTAGAATTGCGTTTGTTTCCGGGCTATATTTTTACTTCTTTCGCGTCCAGCACCCATTTTGGCATTCGTCCAAGCTGCGCCTGCTTTCACCACCGCACCGTAAGGAGGGCTGTGCACTGTGCGTTATTTTTGGATTTTTCCAATTATTTTACATAAATTTCTACAAAATTAGGTTTACCCGTGTATTTCATTTTGAATCGTCTTGAAACCATACACCTAAACGTTTTAGCGGCTTCACTCTACTAATCCCACCGCATCCAAACTTATTCGAAGTTGGTACTTCTTAGTACTTTATTGATTGGAGGAATATATGGTAATTGGTTTTGGAAGTATTTATTTGAAGTTGGTTTTTTCTTAACCAGACTGATAGAAAATTCGAGAACCGGTTTACTTTTCTACAAGGTCGTGTATTCTGTTTGATGTAAAACACCTTCTTTAAACACATTCATGATTATTTTGTAAAATTACGTACGCTTACATTATCATTCACAAAGAACAAAAATAGAAATGTGCCTAATTTTTACCCCTGTGGTACGCCTTCTTGAAGTGTTAGGGTTCTAGAAGAGCTGCATCCGGTCGTCTAGAATAGCCGTCTACAAATCAAATAACTGGGAACCAAGTCAATTGCAGTTTGCTGATGAAGATTGTGTGATTTATCGAGTCAAAAGTCATTCTTATGTCGAAAAATAGTTGTTAAGTGAACTCTTTTTGCTTATTATTCTCAATTACATTTTTTTATATGCAGGACAGCTTTCTCAGTTGATTTTTATTTCAAAAATCCGAACTGGCTTTACTTCAACTTAGAGAAGAATGATTCCAGCCTGTCAAGTATTATGTCCTCTAATATATTTGAAACGATAGGTAGTACTGGTGCTGGGCAATTATTTGATAACTTTTCTTTGTTTTCCCTTTAAAAACTGCCATTACACGATCCCAATTTAGTTATTCCAGAAATAACCCAATCCCAGAGAAATGACAGAAATTTATTATCTAAGATACGCCATCGCTAATTTGACCACAAAAATGCCTAATTAGGCATGCATGATTCTCTCTGCTTCTAAAGACGTGCGGTTTTTCGGTTTTCTTATCGACGTATCTACTTCAACAGCATTGGTTGGAATCAAGAAAGTTGACTGGCGTGCTACGTTGACAACCATTGCAGTTCACTGTATTCTAATGATGTTTCAGCTAGTTAGGTGCCTTCTTTTAAACAGTGTTCATTCATAATATTGCTATGTCGGTACCTTGCAAAAGGCCGCCAATCAGTGTTATCCCCTGCTCGTTTTCGGCTTGTTTTGAATTTACTTAGAACGGGCGCGCGTGGTATTCGCCTTTAGCCGCTTTACGGTTGGGCACAAGGCGAATCGGTAATTTTTAAAATTTAGATAAGATATCTGACTGTCTTGTGCGCATGAAGTCGTGACATGAAGTAATATATTTTTTAATTTAGTTGCACAAATTTCCGGTATGCATGGCTTGCGCACTTTTTTACAATTTCAGATGCCCCGCAGGGTAAACACCAGATCCTAGTATTTCCGAATATACTCAAGAAATTTGCCATACGCTTTATTCTTCTCTTTCGTGCTATATATATACCTCAACAGTCAATGTCTTCCACAACCATCCTGAACAGATATTGTCGCCGTGTATTGGCCAGCAGAGAAGGCGAGTGTTTGTTGGTTTTCAGTGAACTTTGAAGTGTTGAAGCAGCAAATGGCAAGATGGCTTCTTATATCGGCAGAACGTATGCCGGGGACAAAAAAGTTTTGATTTAGTTCAGATACGCTTATGTCCGCAAGTGTTTGCCAGTTTTCTGTAACTCGGTCTGCGTGGTAATATATATTGGTACAACCTTCGGTCGACCACAAATTGTTAATTTCTAAAGACCAGAACTCAGAGAAGCTCATCTCAATGTTAATGCGACCCATTACGATAAATGAACTATTATTGATGCCACTAAATGTAATTACCTGTTCAAGGAATTCGTAACACCTTTTTTTCTCTCCGGTAGGTGGTCTCTAGACTACAGAGATTGTGGTTATTCTTACGCAGAATATGAAGCACTCAATATCGGTATTACCTCTACAAATGTTTCAACAATGGCGCAATTTATAGAATTTTATGGAAACTGCCGCACATCTGTCTTGTTTTTTTTCGTGACGAAGGTGCCTAAACTGATACCCAGGCATTACGTGGCGTAGTTAATTCATGGTTATCACGATTTTCTGTAAGCGAATAAGTCAAATGCAACACTTAGGATTTGGAGTGTTTCTTAAGCCCCTGCAGTTTGGGCTACAGTCGTTACGGGATATTACGAGCAGCAAAAGAAACAGTCGACTTTGACCCAACAACTCGAACAGGAAAACAGAGAATTCAATACTCTCAAAGAAGAACTCAGAGAAAACGCTAGTGTAATTTTAAACTCAAGAAAGAATATCCTGAACTTACGACAAACTTCGAGAAAAGCCGCCAGACCGCCAAACCAAAGACGTCCGCTCAAGGAAAAAGGACACGCTTTCCCGCCCTTACATCCAAATCACTAGAAAAGTGATGACACTTCTGTCATAAATGGGGAAACGACTGCACAACTGCCTGAACACAGCGACACTGCTCGACCACGCAAGCAGCCGCTCAAATACAACTCGAAGATGATCTGATACATGGAGTGGAAAAACACCAGAAAATACCTTTATGCTTTTTCAGCAACATGCACAAATGCAACACGGTATGCAACAGCAGATACAAGGTGTGAGAAGCGAATTTTACACTCACTTTAATAGAGATTCTCCGACCGTGCAAAAACTACAAGGGCATGAAATATGCAAACTAACACCACAGTAATAGTTATGCAATAGTACTGTAGAGGGCAGCGACAGAAGGTAGGAACTGCCGTCAATTACATTTGCATCACGCCTTGTCAACCCGACATCACTGCAATTCAAGAAACTCGCTGCAAGACCTCCTTGCCTGTATACCATGTTCACAATGACCCGACTACAAAAAGCACGAAGACCGTCATTAGAAAAACGATAGCTTCCACCCAGCCAATGTCTCTGCTCACATTTACAAAACTATAGTCGACATAATCAAGACCATCGCAGCTGGAACCAAGTTTCTCATGCTGGGTGACGTAAACGCACCGGACCCGTTCGATACGATAAAGAATATCTCCCTGAAGCCAACCTTATGAATTCCATCGAATAAAAAAACTTCTTGTGTTATTGAACAGACGACGCAAACAAGAAATGGAGGTCTGCGAACTCGAGATACACACCCAGACGCGACCTATTAGGCGAACCCGGGCATTTGCGTGTCAGAGGTGCGTCACGGAAGCAACACTGGGGAAAGACCAGCCCAGGATAAACACAATTGTGTGACGAAACATCTCCGAGGCGACCCTTTGCACTGCTCGCATGAGAGACCGGGTCGTTTTTGTGAACACCGTAAATGGATCAACTCCAGCCCTGAGGCTGCAGGAGATGAAGAATATGTACAATGTTACGACACCCTAGTGCAGGGCATTCTCGACAACGTCCTGAAATGTATAGAAACTAACCCTCGCCATTCGATGAGACCAGAAGCCCACTTCCGGCAATTCTCGCATGAAGGACACGTATACAAAACTTTAAAAGAAAAAAAAAACACAATAAGAAGGGCAGAGTTCGACTGAGTACAGGAAGTATCGCGAGGCTAGCAGAGGTCCATGCTAACAAATTACAACATGACCGATGGCACAATATCTGCGGACGAATGAAAGAAAGCCCCGTCTCAACAAAACAAGAAACTACCTAAAGTACCTCCTCGACCCCAAGTCAGGAAAAGCGGTCTCAGGTCGCAAAATGGCCAAAATTTTGGTAGATGTATACCTGCCGGAATCAAGGCGTCTTCGCTCAGCTTAAACTACTCTTTGTTAAAACAGCCAGAAAAACCCTTCAACTTTCTTATACCGCCCAACCGAACACGAGCTTGGGCGCCGTTATAGAAATACACGAGCTGAGGGTCAATTTTTGTGACAGCTGGAAAGAAATGGCTTCCAGTCGTTATCAAGCACGTCCCACCGCCCTTACGTAATGTATTAGAAACCTCAAGGCTAGAACACTTTTTCGAAGTTACGGGACAGCTGCACAACATGCTGTTTAGCTTCCCAGAGATACATTTCTTCCCAAGACGTCTCGCTCCACCATAAGCGTCAAGTGATAAATGTATATGCTAGACAACCCACGAGGCGATACTGACCTTGGACCTCAAAGGAGCGTTCGGTAATGTCCTGCACAAGTGATGCTTACAAACATAAACGACGTCCGGTGTGGCGAACGAGTACTGAAAGAATTCTTCGCGAGAAAAACGCCGGTAGAAATTATGATCTTGACCTTCTCTTCTGAATAAATCTACCCTCGGGGTAGAGCAACACCTCAGGGTGAAGTGCTGTCGCCACTGTTGTTGAACCTGATACTCTTCAAACTTCTCCGTCAACTACAGACAGGAGAAGGCATAGAGCATGTGCTTTTCACTGATGATATTACACTCTGAACATCGGGAGGCAATCGAAAATCACGACCATAACCCAAAAACAACAAGATGCAGTATCCCTTGTAGAGAACAACACCCGTATATTCGGTTTTAAATGTGCAAACAAAAATCAGGGTTGCTTCCACTGGACGGCCGCAAACGCCTCAGCAAGGTTCGCAGCTCTAAAAGACCATCAATCCAAGTAGGTGGTTATGTGATACCTGTTGTGGCCAACATTCGCATTATCTCGCTGCACCCTAAAAATTAAGAACTAATGCCATCACTATTCAAAAACTTAATTCGACATGCGCACAAATAAGTCAGTATTTAAAATAATCGCAAGTAGAAAACGTGGTATGGCAGATTGGGAGATAACAATAATTTTCGAGGCCTTCATAATTACATGAATCATTTACAGCACATCATACCCCATTTTTTCGGTTCGTGAAACTGACCAGATAAATGTCCATAAATGGAAATTCTATGAATAGGTTCTGGGCCGGCCATAATGGTCCACTACGCACAGACTTCAAAACTGGGTCTCTGTAACACTATCGATGAACAAATCTACGTCCATCAGAAGTGTCAATAAAGAAGGCGCAAAAAACACAGGCGGGGTGCACGTTCTCCGACACTCCTTACCGACCATTTGGCGTTCTAGAATAGACGTTCATCTCATGCCCAGAAACATGCATCAGACACAACATCGCGACCGCAGGCCGACATGAAATTGTACCATCAAAGCTCACATATCGTCCATCCCGCTACAACAGGTCCTCTAGACGGATGCTGCAGCTCTCCCCATACGGTGGCGCCCGCTACAATCAGAGACATGTGGTTGCAGTAGTGGCCGATGGGAGTCTCCTCGTGTTTGACAATCCTGCCACAGGTATTTTTCAAGTAGAAGAAGTAGCAATCGCCTTGGCCACATCCCAGTCAAAAACAATGTCCCCAATCAATTCATTGTGTCTGACCCCGCAGAGGCATGCAGAAAGTTCACTTCTGGGGTCGTCTCAGAGAAAGCCCAGGTCATACTACTCTCCCCCTGATCAAGGCACATCTGCAAAAGTGCTACATTCCAACTGCTTTGGACCAGGCGCACCCATGAAACAGAGGCAATGAGCGAGCTTACGTGGAGGCCAGCGTTGTTACCCATCTGGCCCATCAGCGTCGAGCCCCTCAAATTCGCCCTCCTTCACCCTGTTCCGGAACATCAATTTGAATCAAGATGAAACCGTGGATTACATATCCGACTGTCTGATTTTTTCTGATAATATTGAGCATTGTCGATCCGGGAGGCGATGACTACCCCAATCCCCACCCCAACCTCACGAAGCCAGATAATACAATGTTATTGTGAATGCAGACAAACACACTCATGTGTACAGTCAGACTCCGTAAGTTTTATCCAATGAAGTTCATGAAGCCCAAGTGTAAATTCAGTGGTGGAGATGGAACCGCGGAGCTATGGTATGGCTTTGCAGTCACAACACATGCTTCCCGCCCACCCCTTGTCCGGATGCTAGGATTGGCACTCGCCCTCCCTTACTTTCAGAATAGGCACTCCAAGAAGCAACCAGTAACAGCAGTATCTCTTTCTGTCCCGGCATGCTCCTATGCCATGGAGACTGGTCCTGCACAGCCCCTCCCTAGAGTACTAGCTCCTATTGATCAGTATAGCAGAGGCCCTGTTCATGGAACTCGGATTTCCCTGAATAGAAGTCACGGCCTGCTCTTCTTATCCTCCTCCTATTCAAAAGTTCCAAAATTGCAATCCGGCAACATCTACAGTTTATGTAAAGAAACGATACGATGTTTTCTGAAGGAAAAGTTTTGTGCAAAGTCGAGACGCTACAATATAGGTCTTTGTCTTGGCGGACGTCATCTTACCAATAAGGCAGAGTTGTAAATGGTGGTTCTAAGGCAATTAGAAAGATGTCTTGGCCACATCTGACTTATTTTTTTCAATTACGCAAGAATAGCAATCCCGATAGCTGGTGATTTTATTCTGTCGGCGAGCAAATATTTTGCAATAACCCTTTCAGACTAACTTCCCTTGTGCCTCTTTCTTTTCATGTACTGCCAAGACAAGTAGTCTCGTGTTCTGCTTTGTAAGAGGCTCGTTCACACACACACTGGTTTGTACTGCTGAATGACGAGAGTGGAGCTGTTTACCCTATGTTTTCTCGATTTGTCATAAAGAGCCTTGTGCTTGCTTGTTGTGCGAAGCAGACGATTATCTTTCGCTCTCCTTGCTTCGCTGTTGGCACCCAAAGGCAGGTATCAACACAATCGTTCTGGGGTGTCTCGCCAATTTTCTCACAGAGTTTGATTACTTCTACCAGACTGCTCTTATAAGCTATGGCTTTGATTTCCATGTAGTTTATACACTGCTACTGCTCCTTTTTGTTGACGTTGAGGGACAGTCTCGATTTTTCAGCCTGTAATGAGGTAAATTAACTTACTTCTTTGCGTAGCACAGCTATCTCCATGGTTAGACCATTACCCGCTCACATGCATTGGAGCAGAAGTCCACGCCCCCTTTCAAGTCCCATTGTTCAGCTGTGTTGTCCCGCATTAAACTATTCAGCTGCTTCGCTCGGTCTTTTCGTCTTCTACTTCAGTCACATCTTTGGCTCTTTTGCCATTTTTTTCTATCATGAACAATGACACCTCACGCCCACGAGAAACAACATTGTTGGATTTTTTGGGGGGAGCAGTGCACAAATTATGAGGGCTATGTCATATTCAAAGAGAGTGAACCCCTTACGTGCATCATCAGAAACCGTGATTATGCTTGTGCCAGTGGCGCACTTCTGCTTAACAGCCACTTTCTAAAGAGTGGATTGGTCAGAGAGAAAATAGCTGACAGGAGGCAGCAACCGCGATTCAAGATGAACCAGGTTCAGTCCTGTGGGCTTGTCACTGGCGATACTGCGGACTGTCGCTCGTGTTCGTCTTGAACACCGGCGGTGCAACTAGTACTATCGTTGCCACTTACACAGATGATGCTCATGCCACACAGCCATTCGGATGTAACTGAACCAAGCCCACCGTTTTTTCTAAGTAGTGTTTATTTATGGCTTGAAAAATAGTCTATGAGTAAGTTGTCCTTCCGATTCAACTAATTCTCTTCCGCATTTTCAGCCGACTACAATCATAAACCAAATGAACAACCAAATATTTTTTAGTTTATTGATGCAGGGGATCACAGAACGACAATATTACAGGGTTGATGCTTTTCACAGAGCGCATGCGGGGTCTTAGCAACCCTAATCACAATTAGTCGAATTGCTTGCCTTAGTGTCAATTTTGGGGCAGATAGTTTGAAAAGCATTTGAGCATTCGGCGTCATATGTACCTCTGGCTTCAGCGTTTTTGGTTCTCTGAAAACATTTGTAATGTCTTTCACCTGAAAAAAGTAGTTTCTCATACTAAAAAAGTTGGCGCAACAAATTGCACGTTAACTGCAAGCAAAAATTCAATAAAATATATATTTAGTTGTTTTATTCAGTATATTATACAAACTTTGTGTAGCAAGCTAGGTTGAGCAAGTGCACTTTCTTCTGTAAATTGTTGAAAGAAAATAGAAAAGACAAGAAACGCCAAATACTAGGATTAACGTGGCGCAGAAACAAGAGACAAAAACACTCCAGCTGAAAACTCAGTGTCATAAATACGAATAAGCTACAGAAATATACCTGGGTAAATGCCGAAACAATAATTGTGTGCCTTACCCGGGAGGTTTTGTGAACAAATTTGGGTATGTTCTGATCAATGACATTGCAAAGTTACGTCTATAGTTGCATTTCAAGTTTTTTTAACAAATGGCAAAAAATAATCAACTAAAGAGTGCACAACTAGTTCAATTGTTCAATCCAGGTAAAAACTTGCACAAGAAATGTTTGGTTGAAAACGTGACTGTTTTTGAGTAACATTTTTTTTCTAGGAGTAATTCGTAACCTGATTACAAATATATACTTTAAATAGTTCCCATGCAATATCAAAGGCAGAGTTGGCCGAGTTAAGCTAAACACGCGTTTCTAGATAAGTAAGCAAGAAATGTTTTGTAACTGCAACAAAGCGGTTATACGACACCTAAATAAAATCACTGTTGCGACGTTTATTTTATATATAGACACCATTTTTTGTACATAGCCAAACATTGCTTGATAAACTGCTTCAAATATCGCCGTTAAAATAACTGCAGTAACATAGCGAATTCGAGCTTTCTGTAACACCTTCCTAAGCATTGTCGTGACCTTTTATGATTTGCCAAATTACGAAGTATGACTAATAGTAATTAAGGTAGCACGCAAAATGCCAGATGCGCCTCATGCAATTAAATCTACATACCGTCAGGTCATCTGTATGCACAGCTAGTTAAATATTGTAACTTTAAAACCTATTTACTAGTCTAGAAGCCTGAAAGGAGTTTATTTTTTAAAAAAGCTACAAAATAATAGAATAAATTAAAAATACAGTGGCAGGCTATTGTGTTCAAGTAGAGCAGATAGGTTAAATTGTGATCTTACCATACGTAGTTATGGTAATGATACAATTAGCTTTCAAACTATACCAGCGCAAGCAAAGGGAAAGTGTGTGCGGTGCGAAGCAGCGTAGTATTTTAGTATCCTATCAGACCTTTTTTGTGTATGATAAAGACTGTACTAGAAATTGTCAGAAAAGAACGCCTTGGTATTTGTTTTGCCGTGTTAGCTGGGGAACATGCAATAGAAGTTTATCTCAAATCGTTTCCTCGCGATGAAAATTGAAGTCATTTATGAAAATTGACTGCATACAAGGTATCAAAGCCCATTTCGGTGGCCTGTATCATAATTCTTCTAGAAACGAACCTATCCACTAAACTGTGTATAGCGGTTAGTGTAAATGTGCTTTTCACTATCTTGAGTGTTACATCAAGTTAGCTAAAACATAACATACAAAAAAAGCTTACCGCCATTGTATTCAGACTTAAAGAGTAAACGCAATGCCTAGGAGCAATAAAAAAAGAGTCGATAAACACAGGCTTAGTTTACCTACCCAATTTGTACTTGCAAAACACGTTTTCGTCTTGGTTCTTTCACTTATTTGGTATAAATGAGTATTGTTGAGGTGCGGAATCTTGTTTCCAGAAAGTAGCCCGCTTCGGCCCGACAGGGTAACCAACTATGTTTATAAAGTGTTCGACAAGTTTGTTCGAGAAACAAAAAAGCTGAAACAAGCATATTCTCGCGTTCAGCTGTTCGGGTTGCAAAAATGCCAATCGTGGTGTGATTTCATTAAGACATACCTGCATTGTTGGTGCTTGAAATTAGCGCCAGAATGATGCTCGTACCTTGTACAAGTTTCTTGCCTTCAGCTTAAAGATTCAAAAGTGACTGCATCCGAATTTTTGTGGCAAATACCACGGCTCAGCATACCCGATTTGGATACCAGGAATATGCTAAAATATGGAGCAAGCTGGACTTTGTAATGCTGTGGCCCGTGGCCCCTTAGATACCGTTTGCCAATGTTGGGAAGGTGTGTTGACGAATTTAAGCACGGGTAATTTATTACATGATTTTTTCAAAGATTCGCGCCTCAAAGCCCCTCGAATGGAATGCAGTATTTTAAATGTATGCAGTCAGTTTGGAGTATGGCGGTCATATTTTGATAAAAAAATCAGCCTATGATGGCAGCACAAATGAAATTATTCATAATGCCATGTTCTGTGCCGAAATAGTAGTCGGAGCTTAGCCTGTGAAAAAAGATGAAGTGGCGTAAGAGTCCAAAAAATTGGGAATATCAGCATTAGGGCAGTCGTCTGAAGTCAAGTGTAATTGCATTGTGGCTGTCGTGTTGCGTTGGTGTGATTGGAGTTATTTTTGCCAATGTGTGTTCGTTTGCATGTTTTGAGCGTTAGCTTTGTGCAAACAAATATTCAGTCTTCAGAAAGTAGTAATACCCTACCTTCACTCTTCCGTTCGTGCCTTGATGTGCTGGTTTTAGACATAAGTTGGGTAGATACGATGTTCGTCATTGCCCCAGCTCTCTTAGAGCCTCTCAGCCAACTTACCATGCGACCACTAAAAGCTCAACGAACGGCGTTTCCTAATGTGGGTAATGTGTGATTGGCCGTGAGTGTAGGTGGCCAGCTTTCAGCAAACAAATATTATGATTTGTTTGATTATTCGTGCAGTTTGCTTTAATTTCTAAAATCCTAAAACGACTCCCAGCTTAGAGGTGCATCCAATGTGGTCACCCGGCTGTAGATTTCATCACCAATGCCTTTTCACATAAAATACAAAAGCAGCATACAAAAATAGCTCTTTCACTTCTGACTCAATATATTCCCTATGTTCTTTCAGTAATAAACAATTACGAGTATCTTCAGGGGAGGCTACTTGCGTGACTCTTGAGAATAGTCGAAGCTGTTCTTACCACTGCTTCCAGAGTTGAGCAGATTACTGAACCAATAAGGCCGCCATTCATTTTCACTGCCTTGGGTGAAGGTGTCAAATGGACAGATTGAGCTATTGTGAATACATGCCTGCTTTTGTAGTGCATACCTACCTATTGGTGCAGTTTTGTTGTATGTGATAAAGATTCCACAGCTGCCCTTTGAGTCTCGAAACACCATCGTTTCCACCTTGCAGTCAGGG